>JALLBA010000253.1:0-22817 GCA_036939675.1 Cyclostephanos invisitatus | reverse complement strand
TTCTGTACAACCGTCCTGTTTAGTACCGTACTCACGTTCAGTTTTGACCGTCCTGCTATCACACTAGGTAGTGCTGGTACCAATATAAAATGTAAATTACTAAGAAAAAAAATATATGAACGACGCACAGACTGTGGTTAACCCGAAAATTTTAGTAAAACGTCGTAAGTGGTAAATGCGATGCATCGGGAGACAACAAAACCAGGCCACCAAGCACCATCTTGATCATATCCAGACCGGTCCGCTCCTGAGGAACGCAGGTTATTCCAATTCCAAAACAAAAATCAACAACATGGCCGCCCGTCCCCTAGTCTCCGTCTTCTCCCTATCCGGATCGAAATCCGGCGAAACGACGCTGCCCGTCGTCATGACCGCTCCCATGCGTCCCGACATCGTTCAATTCGTTCACACGAACATGAACAAGAATCACCGTCAGGCGTATGCCGTATCCCCCTGGGCCGGCAAACGCGCCACCGCCTCGTCTTGGGGTACCGGCCGTGCCGTCGCGCGTATCCCCCGCGTGGGAGGCGGCGGGACCAGTCGGTCCGGGCAGGGAGCGTACGGGAACATGTGTCGCGGCGGACGCATGTTCGCCCCCACGAAGACGTGGCGTCGTTGGCATCGCAAGATAAACGTGTCGCAGAAGCGTTATGCCGTGGCATCGGCGCTCGCGGCGAGCGCCGTACCAGCACTCGTCATGGCGCGCGGACACAAGATCGACGACGTGCCCGAGATCCCCCTCGTGCTAGAGGATGCACTCGAATCGGCCAAGAAGACGAGCGCCGCAAAGGACATTTTGGCGGCGGTGGGAGCCCTGGCCGACGTCGAGAAGGCGTCGGATTCCAAGAAGATTCGTGCCGGGAAGGGTAAGGCTCGCAATCGCAAGTACGTCCTGCGTCGGGGTCCCCTCGTAATCTACAAGACGAACGACGGAGTCGAGCAGGCCTTCCGCAACCTCCCGGGAGTCGAGCTCTGCTGCGTCGATCGACTCAACCTCCTCCAGCTCGCTCCCGGTGGGCACATGGGACGCTTCTGCGTGTGGAGTCAAAGCGCCCTCGATGCCCTCAACGTCATATACGGCGAGACCGGCAAGTCCATCCCCGACGACCTCATGGCGAACGCCGACCTTGCCCGCATCATCAATTCCGACGAGATCCAGAGCGTCCTCAATCCGGCCAAGCGCGCGAACAGGACCTACCTGCGCAAGAAGAATCCCCTCACAAGCATCAAGGCATTGGCCAAGCTCGATCCCTACGCTGCCGCCGCCCGCGAGAGCGAACGCCGTGCCGAGGAGGCGCGCAAGGACAACAAGGCGGCGCTCCTCAAGAAGAAAAGGGAGGTCGCCAAGTCCAAGGCTCAGTACCGCGCGGCAGGGAAGGCGTACTACGAGAAGGTGAGCATGCAAGGCGATGTTTGCTCCCAGGGCTTCATGGTCGGTAAGATCTAAGGGGTGCGTTGAGTCGAGGAAGAATGCGTCATAAACCTAAAAAATTGTATAATGCAACTACTGGATAACACGACATTATTCTGTTCAGTTAAATTTAGAGGTAAATAAGGACAACTCTCTAGATGCAATTTTGTTTCACTCCGCGTTGGTAAAATACGATTTGCCTCGACGGTGAGGCCATTTGCAATCCCCGATGAGCCGTTCTTCTTGGCTGGTGCTGCGTCTCATGCCTATTTTTCTGCACATTCAGGATAGTTCCCAACCCACAGTTAGAGATTCCGAAAATTTTCACGCCTCGATCATCTCTCGCATACCTCTAACATCTCAGTCTACGTCTACTTATCTAGTTGGGAACGCTCACGCCACTCCATCCCTTACCCTTGAGCAATCCACCAAGGTAACTCAACCTCTTGCCGTTCACGCCAAAATCGCTATCTCCCACGCGACTCGCGCTGCGGAAATCGAACCCCCCGCTCCCATTCGCCTCGATGACCAAGTCATCGACGAATGGCTTGCCCCCGTTGAACAATCTCGCGAACGTCCCCTTCCCCGAACTGCGGTATTCCACATTTATGGATCCCGACCCACCAGCCGATCCGAGCGTGTCGGAAACGACGGCGTATCCGCCCCCGTCGACCTTGCCATCCTCCTGACCCTCGATGGGATATTCATTTATGGCCGTGCGAAGTTGGGCGACGGCATCGGACGCGGACGTTGACGACGGCGGCGTCCACGTCTGACGAAGGCAATTGTTGGAATTGGGCGGGCAGGCCGCGATGGCGTTGGCCGCGCCGGGGATCGATACGACGACGGCCACGGCAGCTACGACATCGGATAGCATGTCGCGGCGGGATATTTCGGTCCGAGGAGGATGGCCGAATCCATGGCCGACGGCAAGGGTTGCCGCGATGATGAGTGATCGGTAGAGTGTCATGGTCGATGAAAAATATATCTCTTGTGCGACGAGAGAAAAAGAAAGATGACGCACAGAAATGAATCATATCTTTCATCATCCCCCAGTGTTTCGCGCCATTTTTGCAAAAATGAGAACCCCCGCCCGCCCGGCGCGGCCCCCCCGACCCCCACCCCGAACTCCGCCACTTTTTCAAACTTCACAAGGGAGGGACTCGACTCCTCCTTTAGACCACGGCCCGCGATTGGCGGAGGTCTCCAACGCATTCAGCCCAAAACACGCAGAAATGGAATTCGCGACGACTGCGACGACGGCCTCGTCGCGGCGTAGCCGACAGTTCGCGTCCGATAACTATTCCGGGATAGCCCCCGAGGCATGGTCGGCCCTCGAAGAGGCGAACGCTTACGGTCACGTCCGAGCCTACGGCGACGATCCGTGGACCGATATGGCGAGCGACTCGATACGAACTGCGTTCGAAGCACCGGCGGGCACGGAGGTATACTTCGTTTTCAACGGCACGGCCGCGAATTCCCTCTCCCTGGCGCACTGCTGTTCTAGCTACCACTCGATTTTGTGTCACGACGTGTCCCACATCGAGAGGGACGAGTGCGGCGCGCCGGAGTTCTTCGCGAACGGATCGAAGCTGCTGCTACTCCCCGGCGAGGACGGCAAGCTCACTCCAGCGGGGATAGAGGAGGCTGTCCTTAGGAGGACCGACATACACTATCCTAAGCCCAAGGTCGTGAGCATGACCCAGCCGACCGAGGTGGGGACGGTATACACGCCCATGGAGGTGCGGTCGATAAGCGCCATGGCGAGGAAGCACGGACTGACGTTGCACATGGACGGTGCTCGCCTAGCCAACGCGGTGGCCTCTCTATCGGTGTCGCCATCGGAGATCACATGGCGGGCGGGCGTGGACGTCCTCTGCCTCGGCGGCACGAAGAACGGCATGGCCATCGGCGAGGCGGTCGTATTTTTCGACCATACGCTGGCCAGCGAATTCGAATACAGGTGCAAGCAGGGGGGACAGCTCTGCCCGAAGATGAGGTTCATCGCCGCGCCCTGGGTTGGGATGCTACGCGATGGGGCGTGGCTGCGACACGCGACGCATGCCAATGACATGGCGAGTCTACTCCACGAGCTGATACGCGACGTTCCGGGGATGCGGGTACTGTTCCCCCGGGAGGTGAATTCAGTCTTCGTGGAGTTACCGATTGCCGTCGTGACCACGCTGCAGCGCGACCGGGGATGGATGTTCTACACCTTCATCGGCGAGGGGGGATGCCGTCTGATGTGCTCGTGGGATACGACGGAGGAGGACGTGCGGACCTTCGCGGCCGACATTGAAGACGCGATGATTGGCACTACCTCGAGCGAATCCGTAGAAGGGTCGTGCCATCCTCGATCTCCCCGATCTCCCGGATGGAAGGCGTAATGTGCTACCCCGAGTTCGCATACCTGAGTCGTGTGATCGAATCAGCGCATGGTACAGCATTTTCTTGGAACGGAAATCTAAGTTCTCCTTGCGAGGAGGTTGGATACGGTGGCTACTAATGTGGGGCGAAGTGAGATGAAAGAATTCGTCACTTTTGTTTACATTTTTTTTCAACGATCGCATTTACCTAAAACATGTAAGGCATGTTTCGTTTGGTTCAGTTGAGGCGGAAATCGGTCCATTTATGTTAAGTATTTCAAATAAGCTGTTCTGTTCACGAGACATTTCATCCAAGGCTCAATTTCCTCCAAGAAGAGCATACTGAGTCCCCTCCCCCTCCTCTGTCACCTCGTTTTTTTCGTTCACGACTGCCAGTCATCCCTCAATACCGGCATGTAAAACGGCTTGCCCCTGCACCAGTCCAACCCCTCGATGTCCGCGAGCACCTTCAGTATGGCCGCGTATTCCACCTTCTCCGTGACGATCGCGAACGCGCTCTCCTGATCCTTTGCCCTGGGATTCTGGAGTATGGAATGTATGCTAACGCCGTGACGCTCGCATACCTCCCCCACCTGTCGGGTGATCCCGACCATATCGCGATAGTTGAGACGTAGGAAGAAGACCGACTCGTAGTTATTCGCGAACTTCATATTCGACTTCGGATTGAAGGGGAGGGGGGTCAAATCGCCCCGCGCGAGGGACACGATGTCGTTCACGCACGAGTTGGCGGTGGGATACCGCCCGGCGCCCTGGCCGATGTATATCGACGATACGAGGTTGTCGCTAACGACCTCGATCGCGTTCGTCGCGCCGCTCACGCTCGATAGGGGATCGGCGTTGGTCACGTAACACGGACTCACGAATGCCGATACCTTGGTCCCGCATTCGTTCAGCGCGGCGACGCCGAGGAGCTTGATGGTACCGCCGAGGGTCTTGGCATACTCGAAGTCGATCTTCGTCAATTCCGTGATGCCGCGACAGGATATCTCGTCCTCGTCGACGTCCATGCCGTACGCGAGTCTCATGAGTATCTTGAGCTTGGAACGGGCGTCGAATCCGCCGACGTCGAGGGTGGGATCCGCCTCGGCATATCCCAGGTCGGATGCCTGGGACAATGCGTCCTCGTAGCTCTTCCCATCCCGGTCCATGGCCGTCAACATGAAGTTGGTGCATCCGTTGATGATCCCGGACATCAACTTCACGTTCGCGCCGACGAAGTCGCTCTGCATCGATCGTATGATGGGTATGCCGCCGCATACGGCCGCCTCGTATCTGAATTGGGCGGCGCTCCCGTCCGTCCCCAACGACGCGAGCGCGCCCTCGATCTCCGCGAGGTCCTTGGCGATGAGGGCCTTGTTCGCGGTAACGACGCTCTTGCCATTTTTGAGGGCCGACATGACCACGTGCTTCGCATCGGTCGTGCCGCCCATGACCTCCACGGCGTAATCTATCGTCTCGTCGTTGAGTATGTCGTCGTACGACGTGACGATCTCGCATCCGTCGGGCAAATCGAAGTCGCGAGATTTGGTCGCATCCCGCACGCATATCTTCCGAATCACGATGTCCTTGCCGGTGAGCAATTTGAAATGGGATCTCTTGTGGGTCAATATCTCGACGATGCCGCCTCCGACCGTACCGCCGCCGAAGATCCCGAGGGTCACCGTATCGTCGGACGAGGCAGCGTGGAGGACGGACGACGACGAAGACGACGACGAAAAAGACGACGAGGCTCGGAGGTGGGGGAGGGGGGCGAAGGACGAGACTCGAGACCCGGATAGGGCCGATGCGACGATCGCTAGGTGGAAACGCATGATTTCTTTATTATTATAATATCTGCTCTTGTGAACTGGATATCAAATGTTGACAAACTGCGTGATCGTTGGAACGATGTGCCGCTTTGTTGATGGTTGCAAGGTTGCTTGCTGCCTTCTGTTTTTTTTGTTGGTGTTTGTTGAGGACTCCTTGGGCTTCGACGCACAGCCGTAGATAGTTACGTATCTACGTACTCTACGTAGGGGTGGGAGATGTTCCACGTGGATAATGCCTATGATGTGCGCGACGGTTTCAGCGAGAACGATATCTTTTGTGGGAAGTACGAAGGTGTCATCAATTAGTATTTGTGTCAGCAAGATCCTTTTTAAATTGATCCTCGGGGAACGGATGGGATCGAGCCGGGCGGGAGGGAGAAGGGAGAAGAGAACGAACCCACGATGCGATCGTTGCGAACCCTATTGCTAATCGATCTGGCACTGCTGGCGTCGTATGCCCACGTCCGGACGATCGTCGCATTCCAACAACTCCCGACATGGTCGTCGTCGTTGTCGACCGCGACGTCGAGTCGTCGACGCGATAATATTCATAATCGCGAGCATCGCCACGAGTTTAACCATGACCCCCCCTCTCCCACGCAACGACCGATCGGGGGGGTGGGGCGTAGGATAATCGTCGTCCTAAGTGCATCGACCGACGACGACGACGACAATCGAGGCGCTGAGAACCCAGAAACGGGAGTAGCAGGGGATGGAGTGGGGGACATGATATCGACGACGACGACGACGACGAAAAAGGGCGATAACAAGGCGATGTCGTTCCTAAGGAGGATGGGACGCGTCGGCGGAGCGGCGAACATGGACTTCGCGACCGCGATGGGATTGGACGAGAGTCCCTCGGGCGGTACGAAGTCCGCCCATCACGAGGGCGGGTTCAAGGTGAGGGCTGTTTTGATTTCCTTCCCTTCGTTCGGGACGAAATACGCGTATATGAACGATGGGCGCGGGGGCCGGGGGTTGTTATATATCCGTCGTCCTCCCTCCCTCCGCCGCTGAATTGTTGTTGCGTTTTTTTTTCTTCCCCCTCTTCTTCGGTGGGGGGTACGAACGCCGGGTGAACGGCCATCATCAGAACGTGCGCAAGTCGAAGGCGTCATACGTGCCGTGCGCGACATCGGGAGTCATCGACGACATGTCGGATCCCTTCCCGTTCACGAGTTCTGGATCGCAGTGGCAGGGCATCACCGATCGCGTCATGGGGGGCGTATCCAACGGCTCTCTAAGTCGCGAGACCATCGGGGGGAGATCGGCCAACGTATTAAGGGGCAACGTATCGCTCGAGAACGGAGGAGGATTCGTCCAAATGGCGACAGACCTATCCTCGGATCCGAGCGCGGGCGTGTTCGTCGACGCCTCGAGGTACGACGGCGTGGAGTTGGAAGTGTATTGCGAGGGACGGTACGTCGAGGAAAGGTTCAACGTGCAGTGAGTTGCAACTTCTCTTCGTGCATTTGTCTCCTTTATTTCTTTTCTTCGCTTTTGAGATAGCCGAGGCATGTGGCATCGTAATTCTTTTTTACCAACCCTCGGATGAACGCTTTATACACATCCACAGCCTAAGAACTCCCGCTTGCGAGAGGCAAAATTCGTCCTACAGACATACCTTCGCTATCACGCCCGGCCAGTGGACATCCGTCCGGGTACCATGGAGTGCCTTCGAAGGTCACGGGCCCGGCCCCGATGTCACCCCGTTCGTACCATCCCTGCGACGTTTGGGAGTGGTGTCCATCGGCGAGGCGAGGAAAGTCATCCTAGCTGTTGGAAAGATAGGGTTCTACAACGTCATATAGGTCTGCAAAGGGATTTCCCCCTCGACGGTATGTTGGCTTGCCTTGAATAATCTTGGCTAAGATTCGGTAAAATGGTTCGAGTAAAATCGCTGAAAGTACAGACGTATAAACTCCCTGAAGCCAACAATTGGTTCGGAGTCAATTAGGAAAGTTGGGTACATTTGGATTGTTTGTGTAGAATTATTCTATTTCGTTTTATGCAGTGTCAATGTCATGCTCGCTTACTTTTGGCGTAATCAAAGGCAACGGCCAACAGCCTAAGGCTGATCAAACAAATCGATGACTACAATGACGCGGAACTTTTATCGTCGGGAGACGAAGGAAGCTTGGGATCAAAGCCTCCCATGGGCAGACCGACATTCATTTGCATCAGTCCACCCATGGGAGGCAATTGCGATCCTTGGGACTGAGCCCACATGGCACCCGCCCTAAAGGCGTCCCACATTTGTCCCTGTATGGTGGAACTGTTATTCATATTCATGTAGGAGGACATCATACTCATCGCTGACATGCCCTCATTCACTTCGGGGTATTGGATTTGTTCGCACCACTGGACGGATGCAGTACAGAGAGAAGGACAAGATATGAGTTGTTCATCGCGGGCAATACTTATCAAAACTAGTTGTGCGGATCATGACCAACCTTTACAGCGATTTTCGTCGAAGAGATTTCCGCCAAGATCGTTCTTGACTGGTGAATCTCGGTGAGATCGTCACTATTGCCCTCCTCGGCGTCGGTTACCGGTTTTTCTGGATCCGGAATCGGCCTTCCATCCGCGTTCTCCTCCGGCTTCCTCTTCTTCTTCTTGTAAGCCCTCGTGATATCGGCGGAGTCGGACTTCGGCACTAACTTGACATATACGGCCTGGTAGGGGGGCGTCGTGTGCTTGGATGTGCCCCTACAGTAATCCCTGGTATAATTCTTCTCCTTGCAGATCTTGCAGATGGGTTGGGTGGACATGAAGCCGTCCCCCGGACCGCGGCACATCTCCGGCATCTCCTGCAGCTCGGCGATTACGGGTATGTTCGCGATGGAGAGCTTCCCATCCTCTCCCTTCTCCAGAACATCATCGGTGAGCGTGATGACGGCATACACAGTTTGCCAGGGCAGGGCCTTGTGCTCGTCGCGCTGGCGACAGAGCTCACGACTGCGGAAATTCTTCTTGCAGCGTAGGCAGACGGGTAGCTTCCGCGATGGGAATGGAACCTCGAAGGACTGGGGAAGGCATGGGAGGTGGACGGTGCATGTCTGCGTGCTTTCGTAACTCTTCCCTGGGGATGGCAGAGCGGCGTAGCCGTAGGGTTGGGACATCATGGGCGGGAATACTCCGCCCTGGAAGGGCGGCAACATGGGCTGGGGGGGGGAGAAGGGGAAACCCCCCGGGTTGGAAACCGGCGGCGGGCGCTGATAGCCATATCCGGGGAGAGGCGCGGGCATGAAAGACGCGGGAGGGACCGAGTGGCCATTGTCGGATCCGTCATCCTGTTCCTCCGTGGATTTGCCGGGTAAGTTGATGGGTATCACCTAGCGCGAAGAGATAAATCGGATCTCGTCGTGAGCATGAAATAACAGGCATCGCACCATCGCAGGTGGCCGAATTAAAATGCAACAGCAATCAATATCTAGAAACACTTGCGCCAGTCCGCGTCAACTCACCATTCTGTCTCTCTCGTATTTTATCAATGGGGATATGAAAGAGTTAGATTGAAAATCATCTATTAATGGCGATTTATGCGCTAAATTGGGCTGTTTGTCCATGTCGTAACGTATGATACCTACCTACGTACCTATCAGGTACTCCTACGACTTTTTGAGAAAGACGAATATGTGCACATGGGACTTAGTACGTATTTAAGAGTTAGGAAGGGCCTAATCAAAACCAAAACCTTTTTTCAAAACCCCTCCCTCCTTCATTTAAAAAAGGAAAAAGACACACTCGGCTTTGTCTCTCACCCTCACGTCGCGCCTTGCCGAACGTGAGTGGTGAAATAAAAGGGGATTTGATATGGATGTTACAAGCAGCATTATACTTATGCATTCGTCATGTGAGAGATAAAGACGGCATTCATTTTTCATCCGTAAATATGCACAACGCTCGAGGCGTCCTTGCAACGACCGCCCTGGTGGGATCGTCATACTTCTATGTATATTATCGCAGCCACGATAGGCGCGCTTTGTCCGACGATGAGGTGGCTAACGCTCGCGAGTCACTTGCTCAGATAACAACGTTTCCCACGCGATCGACATCCGCATGTCCCACTCAATCACGAGACGCATTAATTGCCAGCCATATCCATAATTTAAACCGGTTCGGAGCCACCGTTGTCAAAGCTACTCTATCTCCTCGTCAACTGGATGCATGGAATGCGAGAGTTAAGGAGGAATTCGACGCAGGACGAAACATCGCGTGGAATTCCGGACGGGCTCATTGCAGCATTTCCGATGGTTCTGTTCATTACGCTGAGATGACTCGCGTCGGTTCTAGCTGCGATGTTAATCTCGATGGATCCGACAATGGTGACGATGGCATCAAGAGGACTAATTCTTCGTGGCTGGGAGGTTTTTGGAGAAAAAACAAAGCCGCAGTCGTTGCAGAGACCCATGTTTTGGTGTCATTGCAACATATTGTGCAATCATACTTCGAACAACACGGAATAGAACGATACATGATCACGCAGCTTCAATTTCTAAATGCCTACCCAAACTCAAGCAATCAGATTTGGCACAGGGATAATAAGTTTCGAGGATTGACTGCAATTGTGGCATTGCAAGATATACGTGGCAACGGACCCACTGAGCTGATATTGGGATCTCATCAACGAAAGTTTTCATTATGGCCAAAATGTTGGAACATTATCCAATACTACCTCTCGGTGAATTCCGGCCGGCGTGACATGCACGACTACGATGCGTTTTCAAAGTCGCCACTACTTGGCTGCATTGATGCGGGCGATACAATCCTTTATGATGCGAGAATATTTCACCGAGGGAGGGGCAATATAAGTTTAGAAGCGGAGGCATGTGTCGACCGACCGGTGTTGGTGCTTCGTTGGGATGCTAGAAATACTCCGCCGCCAGGGGCTGGTCTCATTGCCACATCTGCGAATAGGTACATTGGATCGATTAACTATGCAATACTGTTCGCGTTACAGAAGATAGGTGCATATTCTGATGAAAAACGTAGCGAAAACCAGTAAATGATACACTATATATTCTCTGTTATTGAATGAACTCAGAATTGGCCTACATTATTTTATTGACTGGCGTCTTCTTCACTGGTGGTGATTCCTTTTCAGGTGGAACAACTCAGAGCGATGAACAGCTCTCGCTCGGACAAATGAATTGTCTTGTCCACTCATAATCGTACGATACGTAATGTAATGTCATCCTATCTCAATTGACATGTGTTACTTTTTACCTTCATAAAAATTGTTCCATAACCTCCTCTAAGAACTAGGAGGTACATACAGTACTTGTACTTACTTACCTACCTAAGAAGTTCCCTCCGACGACGCACTTCTTGTGGCTGACGACCGCTAATTTTTTTTTTACATCGAAGCAACACATCACAAACAATCGTGTTTATTATTATCACCGCAAATTTCTCTCACATCATGGCGTCCGGGACTGGCAGTAGCGCCAAAGACTTCTATGAAGATGAGAAGCACCTGATGAAGCTATGTGATTTTCTCAGAAGTTCCGAAGGGCCGCCGGTTCGCGAGGCGGTTGAAATGGATAAGCGAGTTTATTACATAAAAGGTGTGTGGATTGCGACGCATTTCAGTAGATGAATCTTCATCTGTCCGACACTGGAGTTGGTGTGCGTCCCGTCTCACTGTCTTCTTCCGCGTTTGAATGCTCATTTTATATAAATCATTATCTCTGCCAATAGGGGAGAAACTTGTCAATTTCTTAGTCGAGCCAAAGAAGGGAACCAAATGGCCCAAGGAATTACCCAAATTCAACTCTCGCCCGGATGCCATCGCTATCTGTAAGGATTTATGTGGCAGACAATTCATCCATCGATCTGAGAAAGTGGCGAAGGGGGAGTTGGAGGTAAGATCATTCATATTAGTTTCATTTCTATGTCGAGCTGTGTGGGAGGAAGATTCGGCAGCATTTTTTAGAGTCGCCGATGGGACCTATTCCATGTCCCCATTGGTGCTATTTGCTGCCAACATAAAATGTTAAGGGATTCCTCTTGATTGAACGTAATTGACCATGTGGCTTCGGCTCCTTGATTAAGTTTTCTCTTGGGAGGGTCTTGATCCACGACATATTTTGGCATCACTGCCAAGCCCATACAACTCACCTTACGCATTCGTTATTTCTTACATTGTCCGAAATAGGTCTCTCGGGTTCGTGACTTTGACGAATCAGCGTATTTCACCTGGATATACGAGGGGAATAAAAAATTTAGTCATCTTATGACAACGTGCCTCATTATTGGCTTCCTCACATGCACATGCTTCCCTATCTGGCCGAACTTCCTCAAAGTCTTCGTCTGGTACATGTCGGTATCGCTCCTGATTTTCATCTTTTGTCTTATCACCTTCCGAGCTTTGGTCTTTCTGTTCATCTGGATGATTGGCTATGAATGCTGGATACTGCCGAATCTCTTTGACGAACAACTTGGCTTCTGTGAATCGTTTGTGCCCGTATGTTCCATTGAAAGGACTAAGGACGGACAACTTATGTACAGAATTGGAGTCTTCGTCGCTTTTTTCTCTTTCTGCTACTGGGCTGTCACTCAGCCTTCGGAGTTCGATGGATTTGTGAAAGGGCAAGGAGACTTCATCAAAGACTTGTACGCTGGAACGTTGCTATCGGACATGTCTCAAAAAGACAAGGAGGGTATTGACAAACCAAAGATGCCCACGTTGGCAGATCTTCTGAAAAAATTAGATTCTGAAGATGAAGAGGAGAAGGAACTCTCTGAGGAGGAAGCAGCCGAGGCAATGTTGCAAAAACTTTTGGAAGATGTCGAAGAAACTGTTGATGACGAAGAGTAATACTAATGGGTGTGATTATTTTCTGTATTGAATAAGCGTCTTGGGGGGGTACTACGATATTTTAAAATTTTAATTTCGGGTTAGTCATTCGTTCCTCCCCTTATGCTCGGTCTTGATCGTATTCGTTCCCTCCCTTATGCTCGGTCTTGATCTACGGCCCTTCCCATCGCCTCGAAACCATGTCCGAAGAAGTAATAGAGTGTGAGTTGCACTACTTTCATTCGATTGATATTGATTGGCGCTCGAATTGTTTACCACACTCTTTTAATCCAAGTTTCCGTCGGCACTTTTGACTCGGAGCTCGGTGAGACTCTGAGGCGTCTTCACTATCCGCACCCAATCACCGCCAGTAGCTTTAAATCGCCCAATTTTGAGCTAGTCGCGGGCATCCTTCGCTGGATGATCCAAAGATTGGATGGCTCGATTCCAAACCACGACGAAATAGGATCGGAAGATGATAGAGTGCAGTTTTTCAATGACATAGCGTCGGATGTTGCAACATTGACGAATATCAGCCTGGACAGGAGAAATTTGTACGCGGCAGATGATCGCGCAGTGAAAGAGCTTGTCAAGGTTGCCAGCATCCTGGATGAAGCATTAACGTTGGCCGAGGATGAGGTGTCAACTTCTTCTGATGAGGAGATTCAACCCGAGGAGACCTTGGCAGCGGCCAAGAGGGCGAGTTCGCTGGTTGGTGAAATCACAGAAATCAGTGCTAGGCTGAGTAACGTTTTGGACAATGCAGGCGAGGATGGGAACGATAGGACTAAGGCCTTGCGTTTCTTGAAATCTGCATCGGGCGTGTTGGGTGACAGTTCTCAGCGAGATCGTCACATAGATTCGACGATATCTCTTCTTTTAGAAAGTACCAAAGCAGCAGTGGAAAGACTTGACAAAAAATGCAAGATATTGATTTCCAATCAACGTGGAATGGAAGAAAAGATACGGAGGAAGACAATCGATTTAGAACGTACCTCGAAGCGATTGGAAAGCCTCATGAACGTTCGGCCTGCATACATGGACGAGTACGAGAAGCTGGAAGAAGAGCTACAGATAGAACACGAGCGTTACGTCGTGCGTTTGCGAAACGTGGACTATTTAGAAGGGGAGCTGATCTCCTTCAAGCAGGCAGCGATTCGGCGGCGCGCAAAAGCGGAGCGCTCCATGAAGCGCATGCAGAAAAAATTTCGAGAGGAAGAGTTGTTGCTATTAAATGGACGCGATGACTTCATGTGAGTATAATCCAATAAACATCTATTCACGATGCTTTGTCAAAATTTTATACTGATTTGTGTACAGTCGTGACGATGGAGATGGTGGTCCATCGTCAAAACCTGCAGCCATAGACGCAGAGGACGAAATTGAGGTATACCACGGAAGAGTCAGCGCCCCTACAGCCGATACAGCGCCCAGTGATGACACTTCAATGAATGGTGAGGAGTCATCGTCAGAACCTTCAAATATAGAGGATAATAGTTGTGATGAGAGTGGGGTATTAAGCCCAATGATGCCAGAAGATGACAGTGATAGCGACTCCAATTTCTAATAACGGGTTGTTCACCACTGGTGAATTTGTGACAGCAGGAAAAAACGCACCCCACATTTTAGGCGACGATCATCTCTTTGCAAATGAAAAAGTAATAAAGATTATTTAGAAGTATTACTTTTTGAGCTGCAGAGTTCTATTCCCCTCAGGTCCAAATACGCTAGTGTAATGACCATTATCCAAGAATGGCATCAGTAATTCATCAGCATCCGGATGTGCGATTCTTGCGGTGATGGCAACGCGATATCCCCTTCGTTCGCGTGAAGCAGGTTTGGTACTACCATTCTCAAATATGGGAGTGTGAAAGATTCCATGTTGGGTAGAGTTTTGCAGCCCAGCTCGATGCACATGGACCATGCCGTGTGTCGTTTTAACTGCTCGCGCCGCTATGTATAAAGAATCATTATTTCGCGGGTTGAAATTCAGTAGAGATTTCCAGAGCACGAGTTCCTTCCCATTGTCGTCATCGGGCTTCTCGTAATACACAGTGGTGACGACCGGTTGGCATTTAACCAGAGCGGCTTATGGTGCAAAAGATGATGGTGAGCAAAGTGATAAATCAACTGTGCCGACCGCGAACGGTCCCGGTAATTGCTTCGGTCTCACCATTCTTTGCCTTCTATGAAGTAATTGTATCTTGGTGATAATGAAAACCCGATCCTCTTAGATTCAACCCAAATATCAGTGTATTGAACCCGGGTTTTGGCGGCTTTGTCATGTGGACTAGGTCATATACGACGTTGTGAGCACGACAAACCTTTTCAGTAAGAGGGACATGCGGTGCGCCTTTTATGAGCTTTAGCTTTCCATCTTTCTGCCCGAGCACATAGGGTCCTCCGTAAGCTTTAATGAAAGCATCTAACGAATGGAAGGTGAAACTAACAATCGACAAGTAGAATAATAGATAACACAGTCTGAACACTCACCTGAACTACGGTAGCACCAAAAGTTGGGAGAATGCAGAAGATCGCGAATTTCTTGAAGAGCTGCATCGCTCCATACGTTTGTCGCGCCGTGGACTGAGTTTTCCAGTACATCTCTTGCTCGTGTCTTCTGGTGTGACGCGATAGGAATCCTCGGCAGCAAATCAAGTGCACCAGTCACGTTCCAATTGACGGCGGCCTTAGCCCTGTGCCTTCTTGCCACCATTGTTCGTTTTCCACCGATCCATATCCGAACTGGTCCAAGATATCTTGGCTTGGAGGCCAAGTTGTGGACGTTCCTGTGTCGTCTAATTGGTTCGTCCAAGGAAGAGTATGCGACTGCAGGATATCGAATGGGCATGTCGAGGCAGTTTCTGTGTCTCTCACTACGATACCCTTCACAAGTCTCTAAACTTCCATATCATTGACCGTATCGCTGCTTTATTTCGTGGTAGAAATCGCTTGGGTGCTGAAAATCTGTGGTAGGATCTGAAACTTGAACTGCTCCATTTTCTCTTCGACAAGTAGATTCATTTTGGCTGCTATAGTTAGTGTCGTCTCATTTTGTTCTTTCAAGCATACGCTGTCCAAACTGACGATATTCGCATCTATTGACTTGGCAAGAACTGATGCCTGCTCCTTGGCAACATACCCGATAGCATTGTTCGCGCCATTCCGAACGCACATCGCATTCGCATCTGCTCATTCACGGTCAAGAAAGAAATTTTTAGTAGGTAACACTGATGGGATTAGAAGAAGTCACAGCATTCGATGAAATTCGGGCGGCATACCGTGTACATTTTGAGGCTCTCTGTGTAGAGAAATATCATCTAGAGATCGGATGTTTTCCTTGTAGATTTTGATACCCTCACTGTAAGATGAATAGTCAACAGGTTCCGAAGGGAGTCGGCGGCAGGATCAGCTTTTTGTTTTGATGTGAACGACGTGGTTCCTTCCGATTCCGGCACTGCATTGATAGCGTAGTTCGTCGCATTCGCTTGTCGAACACCAATCTCATCCACCACTGAGACGTGTTTCTGCATAACATTCTTTGCCATGGAAAATCCTCCCAGCAGGACTGGGTCCTCATCGGTCGCCCCCCCCGCCGCAAGTGCCACGTGTGTGGCTTCCCCGGTGGTACAGAACCCTTGGATAGATTTGCGTCTTTTTGAGCAGGACATTGTCTTCTGGTCGGAATCGAATCACTGCCGTTCCGTGCTTCAAATCGAGAATATATTAATTAGAGCGTCATTGCTTCGGTGTTGTGCCGATCCGTATTACCTCTAGTACGATAGTAACGATACTACGTACCATAAAATATTTCGGCCGGCGGCCAGTGATGCTCCTCCTCAACGGGAACTATACAGGGTAGTAAATACCATAAAAATATCCCATAGTCTTCCCGCCGTAGAGTAAAAGCGGACGGCGGAGGCACGAAGCATCTCCCACCAGCGCTTTCTCCATCGCCTCTCACACTCACTCATTATTATTTGTTCCATCTTCATTCCATCCAACCAGTCATCGTCGAAACCAAACTTCCATCAACCATGAAGATCACAGCACTGACTCTCCTTTCAACTTTGGCAGTTGCCGCCGGGTTCGTCCCAGGCCTAGTGGGCCGCCAATCCAATCCTCTCTTCATGGCCGAAGACCTCAAGACTGGTACGGTCAAATGGTAGGTTTGTGACAGCGATGCGCCCCAAAACGCGTTATTGCGATGTTATTCGTCCGATCGGCTTACCCATGTCATCTTAATTCGTCGTTATTCAGGTTTGACTCGACGAAAGGGTATGGGTTCATCATGCCAGACGACGACTCGGGCGATGTATTCGTACATCAGACCAGTATCAAGGTCGAAGGATTCCGTTCTCTTGATGAAAATCAACGTGTTGAATTCAGAGTCGAGACGGACAAAAATGGGAAGACGAAGGCAATGGATGTCGTATCGGCGGTATAGTTCCAGTATTTGTCGCGACAAGGTGTTGTACTCCGAAATCTTTCAACCTCATGCATAATATCTATAGCTATTTGTATTTACGGAGGATGATTGTGGAAAAGCCATCTGGCCATTTCTTCCACTGCTGCTGAATCCTTCTCGCATATTTTGAGCTCTCTCGCGCTCGCGACAGATATTACATCCCCTTACTCAACCATATCCATGTGGGAGGTTTTTCTGTACGATCTACTCCCGACCAACCCCGCCATTCGTCCATGCAATCATTTCCAGAGTGCAGCACCTCTCACGACAGATATTATATTCCCTCGCACAGTCCTTTCTACGTGCTAGATACTCGAATGTGGAATGAAAACGGATGGTTACTTCCTTATCGACCCTGTCATTCCTCCTCCGTTCCTCCTCACTATCATTTTCAGCTGTGAAGGTAAGGTGGACCAACAGTCCTGGCGCTGCATGCAACGTGTTTCCCGAGTCCTCCTAACATCCATCCCATATCATCATAATATCATCGTTGATTTGTTCGCAACATCTCGATTTCTAAGACGCCCAAAATTTTTGGGCTGATTTTTCTTACTTTCCTTTGATGGATCGTTTCTACTTATTCCTATGTGCATTATCTTCTGTGTATCGTGCGGGAAGCCTGACAGCTTTTTTTCTGCACGTCACCGTTCCAATATTGTTTCGGTGTCCTCGTTGGTTCCACCTCACAACCCCACGAAAAAAGCACATGACCGCAACCACACAAGAAGTCTCCTGAACAACCCAACCATGAAGTTAACAGCACTGACCTTCCTTACGACTGTGGCCGTTGCTGCCGGATTCGCCCCTGGCTTTGTGGGTCGCCAGGCATCTCCTCTGTTTGCCGATCTCAAGAGTGGAACTGTCAAATGGTACGTAGCAGGTGTGGCGTTATGTTGCGATGGGGCTCGTTTTGCAGATAGTCCATTGTTCCCTTTTACTGACACCTGACACGGCACCCCATTTCGTGTCCTAGGTTCGACACCGCGAAGGGATACGGTTTCATTGTACCGGACGATGAGTCGGGCGATGTTTTTGTTCATCAGACAAGCATCAAGGTCGAGGGATTTCGTTCACTTGCGGAAAATGAACGTGTTGAATTTAGAGTCGAAACTGATAAGAACGGAAAAAAAAAGGCAATGGACGTCACGGGGCCCGATGGTGCCGATGTAAAGGGAGCACCCGCCAACACAAACAAAGGCTTCGAGGATTGGTAGAATGGGATCGTTGGAATCTATCGCTATTGACGACGGGGGTTTAAGGTTGCTACTCAACAAGATCACGGATCCTGTGTTGAATTTGTTTTGGTTTAGGGGAGAAACTCGAATGGGTCCTGGTGGAAGTGTATGAAATGATTGCTCATAAGGGGTGTCAAGCCTTTGTATCAGTAGTGCACATCACGCATCTAATCTTTAATTCTTTCATTTTGGGTAACTCAACTTTATATTATGTTTAATAGAATTATATTCATCTGAGAATAGCGCGGTAACGAACAATGGCACGGTTGAAGCATAGCTCCAGGTGACGAACTTGCATTTCTCTGTCCATGGACTCAAAGTCTACTTCTTTGTCTTCTGTTTCTCTTAAAATTTTCAATAGAGTCCTCTTCATCACTGGTTTGAAATATCCTTCATCGGTTCCAATGATTTGATTCACCATTGCTATAGACACTGAACCGTTGACGGTGTTCCGGAAAGACAACTCTAGCTGACCAAGCTTCCAAATATCGTAAGCTATCTCAACTTGGCGAGCTGTAATATGCAACGTTGATCGAACTTTGGACAGAACTTCATCAGGAAGCAGAGTACCGTTCATGCTAAATATGTGCAACTTATCAGTAAATCTTCGTGGAATGATCTCAGTCTTGTCGATGAGTGATCTCATGAGAGCGTAGTCTATCCTATTTCTCAAAGCAACTACAGATGTGAAAGGAGGGTTTAAGCATGATTGAAAAAGTTTTCACGTATCTGATCTGACGATGCTTTACTCACCAAAAGCAGGAGCTGGGGATTCGACTAGTATCTCTTTGTTCCCACAGATGTCATATGCAGTCTTCAACATCTCAGTCCCATGCCCATTCCTTTGGTACGGGGGCAAGCACACTGCCTGGCACACCGACATGTGACATTCATCAAATAGCAATGTCACGTAACCAACGAGGGAATATTTCGCTATACCGCCATCGCTGTGTTTCTCAAATAGATACAGGACTTTCCAGTATGCTCCAGTGGCCTCCACCCCACCATTTCTGCCAACTCTAACACACGACGCTATTTCAATGAACCATGGAGAAATCATCTCCACTTCATCGTGATATTTCCGTGCCTCCTTGTCAGTCCTCGCATCCGCTAGGGTCAGCAGAAAATGACCCACGACTTTTTGCGAGCCTTTTTTGACTGGCGTAAGAGGGATACCACCGCTCCCGCAAAGACACATGTTTGTCTTCTCTCGTGTATACTCGCGAACAATTTTTCCTATCGGCTGGTCTAGAAAATCATTTTCAATGTCTGATAATGAACTCACGCTAGAGTGCACTATTTTGAAACCACCAGTACCACCAGCAACGCTATCATCTTTCAGAAGAATAGCCGCTACCTCTGGTAGACCACCTGAAAGCTGAGTTATGATCCTTCCAACTTTGATTTTTCTCAGTTCTCTTGATGGGTCAGTGGGGGTGCGCCCGTTGGTCAGAGAATCCTGGCGAGGCATACTGGAATCAATGCTATATTCATCAGATGATGATAGAACTGATGGGGTGTCGGACACGACCGCTAAACGTCTTGGGTTGTTTCCCAATCCTACTCCTCCCAATCCTAATAATTCTGCCCTGTTGAGTTTCGGTGAATTAGTTTGAATTGGTTCGACATTGGCCCCGATTTCTGGAGTAACCATGTCCAAAGCAGATTCTGCGACGCGGACTCTTTTAGATTGATCTGTAATAGTTCCTGATGACTTGAGAGAGACGGCATGTTTTTTTGGTCTGCCTCTCCCCCGCTTTTTCCCTCCCCCATCTTGGCGATTCTTCAGCACATAGTCTACACCTTCATCGATTTGATTGTCCGCGTCACAACCATCACCACCTCCACTCGTTGGGGCATAGCATAGTGCATCAGTCGCCGTATTAGGATCATTCACATTGCATGATTTCAATGATTCCTCCAGGTGTTCAATGACAAGGCCATCAGTAGGGACGTTTTCTGTAGGGTTCGTAACATAATCTTTTGGCGGAGGGTGCGTCACGCTCTCGGGGAAGATAGTACCAAGATAATTCTCAAGGCTGACCGCGTAATTATAAAACACGCTGTCTTCGCCATTGTACAACTTGCAATTATTCGCAATCTTCGTCATATCGGAATGTAACATTTCTTGGCTTTTGTACCAATCCCCCCTGTAAATTCGCTTTTCTATGGTGCTCAAATCCATTGGATGGGTTATAAAGTCTAGGTAATCCGTCACCTCCTCGACGTTGACCGGATCGCGAAAGCACCACGCAAATTCTTGATTAGACACTTTCTTAAACAACTCCATCAATTCTGATTTGAGCACATCATTGGCACTGGGGGGGGAATTCGTCACGCTTTCGGGGAAGATGGTACCGATGTGCTTCTCAAGGCTGGCCGCGTAATCATAAAAAATGTTCCCTTCCCCGTTGAAAAATTTGCAGTGATTCACCATCTTTATCAAGTCAGAATATAGCATACGCTGGCTTTTGTACCAGTCCCCCTTCCTAATTCTCTTTTCAATGGTGCTCAAATCGATTGGATCAGGGATGTAGTCGAGGTAATTTGTCACCTCCTCGACGTTGACCGGATCGCGGAAGCACCATGCGCATTCATGATCGGACACCTTTTTCAGTATTGTCATTAGTTCTGATTTGAGCACTTCATTAGGGGAGGGTTCCGTCACGCTTTTGGGGAAGATGGTATCCAGGTACTTCTCCAGGTCGACTGCGCAATCATAATACTCGCTCCCGTCTCCGTTGTACACTTTGCAATCATTGGCCATCTTCATCATGTCAGAGTAAAGCATATGTTTTGTCTCGTACCAGTCCCCGTTTCGAGCTCTTTTTTCCATTGTACTCAAATCTATTGGATCATGTATGACGCTTCGGTAATCCTTCACCTCCTCCTCGTCGAGATATGACGTGACCGGATCTCGGAAGCAACATGCGAATTCCTGAGCAGACACATTTTTCACCAACCTCATCAATTCCAAGTTGAGTATGTGCCGGTTCTCGATATCGTCCACCTTCGTGATTTCCAATATCAAGCAACTCTTCCTGAAGCTGGGCGAGATCCTCACCTGAACCGACAACGAGTATCCGGCGTGGTCGTGACACGAAAACGATGGATGAGCGCCGTCACTTTTTCGGGCGGAAGGTACTCGCGTTGACACTGAATATGCCTCCTCGATAGCATCGTTGGTTGGTCGATATCCTTTGATTGTCTCATCCGTGAAAAATTGATGGGTGTACACCGGCTTGAATCGGTAGCACGCCCCCCCCGTTGTGTCGCGCCATTTCTGCATTTCCTCGATCGACACTGGATCTCGTCGTTTGACTTTTTTCACGGATAGCAATTCCAGGGACGGATGATTCTTCGACGGCGATCCGCCCCCACCACCCAGGCGCATCGGCTTCATCGTGGGCAGTTCCAAAACTATGCAGGCCGCCGCCGAGGAAACACCGGCGCACAAAGTCTGGTCGGTGAATTCGGCGGGATCGATGGAAGAAGAGAAAGCTATATGATCCTGTTCGAGCAATTCTCGTCGCGTTCGATGGAGCGATACTGTGGGTTGAAAAGTGTGAAGTAAATCGTGGTCTGGGTCTGTCTTAAATAGGTGTCCTAGTCGGGGGGATGAAAATGACTGTCGGGCGCTGTTGCCGAGGCGACTTATGGTTGATGAACGCCTTTGCCTCTTAGTATCGCTTAACGGAACTTCGACATCATTGGACATCACAGCCTCGGTGTCTTCCGCCGCGGCGGCGCTGATGATATCCAAGTCGTTTAAGTTCATTTGGTCCATGTTTATTTGGATAATCAACCCAATGTTGTCGACGTCGAGTCTCGCATTTTCCTCTCTCACAGTGAACCTTCGTGTCTCTCACCTAAAAACCGCACAGCCCCTTTGAGTCGTCTGGCCTTGGATTATCTTGGGATAGTGGGGGGGGAAATCGCGCGACAAGGTTTTCAATGAAAATTTTGAACTGCGCAAAAATCGACCACACCAGCAAAACCAAGAAAAACCAGCAGATTCATAACCTTCTAAATTCAGGGAGTCCATTTTTCACAGTACCCCTGTTTTTTTTGTTGTGCACCACAGCGGTGTGATGAAGTGCGAGGGGACGGTGAGCAGGGGTGGACACACGAAAGCAGGACGAGGGTGTGTGCGGGGGGCTGTGCGTGGGATGGGTGGGTGGAGGATGTCACAACGAGAAGGAGCTGTGGGAGTAAGCTAGAGGCAAGCGAGCGGCAGACCTACCAATAAAAATTGGGGCAGCAGCATGAGACGAATGACTCAACATGATGAGGGGGATGGTAGAAGAGGCAAGGCAATGGGCAGCAGATGACACATCGTGAGGAGTGATGGAGGTTCTAGACGGGCACGACATGGTAAGAAAACTAACCTTAAGAAAAGTTAACGGCGTTACTTCGTGCCCCAAATTGGCATGCACCACATCTGTAAGGATACACCCATATGTTCATCTGCATCATATCAAGGTGTGCTAAAATACTGTGTATACAATATACATGTAACGTCAATGTAGAATGCATGTGCAGGGGTTGGTAGCAACCTCAAACATGACACCACAACTTCATTCAGGATTCAGGCTCCACCTTAACCCAATTTATCAAAAAAAAATCCACACCACATGATGCACAACAGTGTAAGGGTGCACTAATATGCCCATTGCCTACAGCCAGAGAATATCAAGGTGCTTAAA
>JALLBA010000252.1:0-22833 GCA_036939675.1 Cyclostephanos invisitatus | reverse complement strand
GAACATCAATTACATCGAATTGAGCCATGGCCGACCCCGACCATGATATCGCCACCGCACCCTCCCACCCGCCCCCCCCCTCAGGCGCAAACGACGTGCAAAGACCCAATGCTGATGGGGTGACGTTCGGATTTGACCGGAATAGCCCGGCGGTGGCACACAATTTTGCAATAACTCCCCCCCCGCGTGAGCTCAGAATGAATCCCCGAGTGGGAAGTGGGATCTCATCGATGACGATGTCAACCAACACTATGGTATCGAGCGACATCCATGTGCATGCATCCGTATCTTTTTCTGCATCACCCTCTGCAGCCAGAACAACTCTTGCTACCGATGAGACTCCCCTTGTTGGCAGCAAACGATGAGCGTCGGTATTGGGGGAGGAGGAGGATCTGCTGCCCATCTACCCCAACTACACAAGACCAGTGAGTAGTGATGATAGCGTAGCTTCAGGCAATGATTCCGTCCAATAGGAGGAAGAAGCGGAACTCATACTTCCTGCGCATTATGATCGTGCCGCAGAGGAAGAGGCCAGAGTGGATATGGAGCTGAATATGACATTCTCGCTTCGGAGAACTTGCCCGACGCGAGCCCAGGTGGCACGGGCTTTCCGCATCTGGGCGCGAATCGCCTGGATGTCGTCGTCGTCCTGGGACAAGAGACGTCCCAGGTACTTAAAGCCTTCAATCCGCTCCAGCACATCTCCGTACACGGAAAACTGCTGCCGTAAAGCCAGCGCCGACGTCACCTCCGTTTCCCGCTGGTGCTTCCGCTCGACCCCTATTTGGCAGTCCTTGGGGTGATCGATAAGGCATTCGATCACCTTCCAGATGGGTTCGAGGAGCCCAATGCCACGGTAGTCCCCCCCGCCCTTCGGAATTAGGACGACTATGATCCAAAGGAGCTGGCGAGGGATCTCGCTGTGAGTCCAGGCCGCCTGGACCAACTGGACGATAAGGCGCCAAAGGTCCCCATCGCCGCTTGACGTGTTCGGCCCTCATCCCGGAGGCCCCTGCTGCGCGACCATTCGACAGCACGGAGTCGACAGTCCATATCTCCTCGTCCAATGGAGCGTCATCGTTGATTTCGATCCTGTCAACGTTGATTGGAAGAGGGTCGCCCGGTGACAGCCTTCTTGCGTACAAATCGACTCTCTCTGAAGTCTGGCGTTCCATCGTGTGGTAACAAGGCTTCGCCTGCATTTCCGACGCGGCCCGATACCAACCTTTCAGGTGGCTGATGGCCTCCTGAACATTCCTCAATGAGTTCGGACGCGATAAGTGTCCCAACCCGTTCTGTGCGAGCAGCACGGTCCCTGCGAAGCAACGCGCCAATTTGGCGGTGCATACGATGCCCCCCCGCTTGACACAGGCGGCCCGGAGCATTGCCCGATGGGCAATTAGCCACCAACTCTCCTCAGAGATCCAGACGCTGCGGTTACGCCGCGTCGGCACATCCTCCTCGCAAGTAGCCTGTAATTTCCCAAATAGTCGCGTTTGTACATCCTGCTCGGCCTCTGGAGGGAGTTGCATGGGGAAAGTTTGGCGGCTCTTGCGATATCGCTTGAGCTCACCGACCTTACCCTTCCGGATTGACGCAACGACAGCCCGATGATCTGAATTGTGGAACCTGGGTTGTCGGAACGCCATGTTCCGGAAATGCCGCACGCTCGCATCCCCTGCCATGCAATAGTCGGGCTGGGATTGATGCCAATGTCCCCCCCTTCATTGCCGCCAAGTCCATCGTGCCCCTCTTCCTTGTCGTCGACCACGTCGTAGGACGTATTTGTGGCTCAAGTTGGCAAGATTTATCTCGTCGATGAAATCCGCGATGATCTCCTCATGCTTGGTTCGCGGGGCCCGAAAATTGAAATTCAAGTCCCCTAGCAGCAGCGGCTTACAGTTCTGAGGGCACTTAGCCCAGGCGGCATGAAGGTCATCCACCCCCGTCATGTCAGCAGGGGGAATGTACGCACCGATGACAAAGATGCGCTCGTCCCCTGTGATGAGCTGGAAGGTTAGAACGTTCAGGGAGACGATGTGCGCTGCCTCAACCAAAAAGCCCTGATCCTCCGGTTCTCTCCATATCAGGGCAACCCCCCCCTGATGCGGAATCGCCGCCTTCGACGAGATCACCTGATACCCCGAGACGAACTTGGGATATCTGTCGTAGGTGAGTTTGGTCTCGGTTAAGACCGCACAGCCGACGCCCATTTGGTGCAGCCCCTTTGCTGCCACCGCCAACCCCGTTCCCCTACCTTTCCTAATGTTCCAGGTCGCGATGGAGAAAGTCACGCTACCCCCCGGCTGAGGAGGCGCCGACGAGGCCGACATCGGTATCGATATTTTGTTAATTATTGCTAATTAATCGGAAAAGATCAACGGCCAAATTGGTTCCGCCGACTCCCGTGCGTTCACTAAGCGCACGAGCGGACCGCCACAACCCCTAACGTCCGCAATGGGGCGAGGGGGGGAGTGCTGCCTGAGTGGTCCCCTAGTAATGGAGATTTAGCTTGTCATTTAGGCCCCCATGGTGGGGGCTGCAGCGTACGTAGCTACCGTACGGGGAGGACATTGGTGATGTGGCGACCGGAGGAAGAGGAGGTAGAAGAAGAGGACGCCTGAGACCGACGAGGGTCTTTTCCTCCACACGAACTGTTTCAGGGGGTGGTGTCACCGCGAGAGGAAGCGGCGGCATTTGTTGAACCACCATCTTGGGCAAATACGAGGGCTTCATTTGCTTCCTGCTTGGGTTGCACGGGGGTGGCGGGCTGGGGATCACCACGCTTCAGGCGAGAGGGGGTGATTGTCCAGCGATTCAAGAGCAACAGACATTGGTCCGTGGTCTTCGGGTAGAGGTCATTCCCATACCCATACTGATTATGCAGGTCAGTACGAAGGGCGCTGAAATGATCATGATTGGCACCGCTGATCATGAGGGCAGCGAGGTATTCCTCTCTGATGGCGCTGACAGTGAGGGCACATTCGTCATCTGTGGGGGCAGACGCATCCGCGATGAGGCCTTGCTTGTTGAGTTCGATATTTTTTTGGTTTAGGAAGACAGGAATAATGCCAACAGCACCGACGCCACCGTAAGTCTCAATGGTTTCGACGAAGGAGAGGAATTCGCGATGGTAAGTATGATTATCAATACCATCGCATTGATAATATGTGTAGAGACGATTGTGGGAGGCCACCGTTGCCATCACGCTCTGAACTTTCGAATCGTACGAGCAACATTGTCCTTGAATTAACTTGAGGAGGGCGAGGGGGTCCTGGCTTGATCGAACAGTAGGGAACGTTTTCTCTGCATTGAGGTCATTGCGGAGGGCCAAAGAACATTGTTGAATGACGATGATGTATGCTTTGGCGAGCTGTTCATCATAATTCTTCTTCGATGCCTTGGAGTGTTCTTGAGTCCACAGGTAGAGGTCGACCTCGGGGATAGGTAGTGTCCTTGTGGTGTCATTCGGGTCCGGGGCCGGGCGCGGAGGGGGGTATGATAATCATGATGGGGGCCATGTTCTGCACAGCCTCAGACACGTCGTTACCGAGGGTGAGCTGGAGGTAATCGGCGATGTTGCGGAGGGACTTATTAAAAAGGGAACGTCGTTGGTGCCAGTATTGTCGAAGATGTCGTCAGCGATCTCCTTGATTTTCCCTCTGAATTTATGGCCGTGTTGTCCCGGCGTTGTGGTCGCATTGTTGCCCTGAGAGCGGTTTCAGTTGTTGTACCTTCATCCGCCTTGTTGACGGTGATCTTTTCCCCCTTGATTGTTGTCCTCCCGGGGGGGAGGTGTCACGTCAGGTTTGACGTCCATTTTGAATGGGGGGGGTGAGCGCTCGGCGCTTGATTAGGTCGATCGCCCCCCAAAAATTTTAATATATTAATATGTTGAGACTAGAATTAATATATTATTCTGACGAATTGACATGGATATTCGAGATATATTAATATATTTAATGAGACGAGAAGCGGTGGCTTGGATCCTAGCAGGAACATGCCTTCGGGAAGGAGTGGCTGTGGAGTGTCGACGTGGAAACAGGGAGTCATGCCAGCTGACATCCTTCCTCGTGGGCGTGAGAGGTACGGTGACAAGTAGCTCACGCCTAGATGGGCGAGCTGGTACTTTCGTATCAGCGACCTGTGATGCAACAGTCCTACTCAATTGACGGCATGTTATACCTTTGGTTCTATTTCTATTGTGGAAGGCTAATGTTTAGGGTCAGACTCAGATTATTACTCTTATGGACCACTGCTTTTGCATCATTCAAAATAATCCTATGTTTGGTTGTTAAAATAGTATCACGCTGGATAGTCGCTTGGTGATGTTAGTGTGGATGTCTCTGCTCGCTGGAAAATTGTCGCGTAGTGTGGGTGGGATGGTAGATGGAAAACTTGGTGACGGAAGAAAGACAGTAGAAGTATGGTAGTTGTTCGGATGTTCTAGTTAAACCCTCGCTTGACTCCTGTTGGAACATGTTGGCGAACATCTGCTAAGAAAAACGTCTCTTTCTCTCGATACGACCGGCGTCTCTCGTGAAACAAAAGAGCATCAAAGAACATATCGCGCAACTGACTCATGAAGCATCTCGAAGTACAACCTTGGCAACTTACTTGTGAACAAATGGAAGTCTTCGTTTCGTAGGGTATAACTGATAAGGATTGTTGATAATCAAGTTTAGCTTGGCGAATTGCTGGTAGGATTTAAGATCAATCTTTCGTTTTACTCACCAGAATTTCCCCTGAGGAGAACGCCAGAAGTCAATCTAAATGTAGTTTTGTGAGAAAGTCAATGATGTGCGTCGCGAACCACCAAAAACCAGCAGAACGATACAGAAGTCGCCGACTCAACCGATACCATAGAGACCAAACATGGACCGAATGAGGGATTCGTCTACTGGAGGTGTTGTTGCATGGTAAGAGGAAAATATCAAAGCGAAAGAAACCTGATTGCGATTGAGCCTTGAGAACGAAGGTTCGACCTGAGCACGGGAAGGAGAACTCGAAGCACGTAAAAGCGTAAAAAGAGGACTGAAAGTTTGTTTCCACCTTGTCCTTCAAATCACAGAAAGGGAAAGTAACCTTGTCAGGGGATCCTCAATGACAGTGGTCTTCTAGCCTACCAACTACTTCTTGACACCTATAGCATGGAATTCCCAAAGATGGCGAAGCGAGCAAACAAGTTCGCAGTTTCGCGGCACACCAAACTCGCCTACAATCCCAGACACCTCTGTTTCAACTTTGTAAAGGTGCAATCATATACGGACGAAATCGTTCTCCTCAAAATCCCTGGGCAAAGTGACTACTAGCCAGTCTACCTCCTTTGAGCAACCAACAACTCGGACACGGACAACCAATCCAGCGTCTACCGGGGTCGATCAAACTCGCCAACGCCTGATTCATCTCCCCTCTGCCTACTTATCTCATCGTCCACATGCAAACAGACCTCTTGAAATCAAACCGAAAACTGGATTTTATGAGTTCAACTGTCGAGTTCGAAGATTGTTTTTTGCAACGAGAACCGAACGCTGCTGAGAGACTGACACCTCGTGTCAGGGCACATGGCGGGAAAGACCTGTGGCTTCAGCGTTCTCAATAGTTTTTATGCGCGGGAAACATTAAGAACATACAGATGCTACACAGGAATTGAATTTCTAAGATAGATACATATTTCAAAATTGTTACGTGGGTATACACAATCCCTATTACTATTCCTACCTAAGATCATTTAAATTTGATTAAAGAAGCGGCGCGCGCTGGCGGAACCACATCACCTAACCTCACCTCCCTCCTCCAGCCCTCCACAATAACCTCTCCCACTTCTTTTCCTACCTCCAATCCATCAAGATGCCTCGCTCCATGGCAAAACAGAGAAGGGGGGGCAAGTCCGGAATCATCTGCAAACGCTACACGGTCCTCAAGAAGTTACAATTCCTAGCTGAGTGCGGCAGGCTTCAATGTGAGGCTAACCTAACTGCTTGATCTGCAGCGATGTAGATGGGGATGTCCCATTCACTTCTTGTTCGATGGAGAGGAAACATATTTCATCTATATAACTGTTAAGAAATTAATTGCACTACTTCTCATCTTAACTCCAACCACCTCACAATCCGAGTATTCTTCAAACTCTTTCCCTTTCTTTCCTCTGATTGGTAGGACATCAATCTCCAAATTCAAAGGAGATATGATCATTGCAATGGCATAACCACAGTTGCGGTGCCAATTCCCTCTAATCGTTGCAGATGCATCGTCGGGTAGCTTGCGGTCAAGTATCTGGCATAAGATGCCATCGTAGATAGACCCATAGTCGGCGTACACCTTGGGGAGGAAGCCGACCTTGCACATGTTGATTCCCTCAGTTACCCACACTGCCTTGTAGATGGTGTTCTCTTCATTCTTGTTGGTCACCTTGTTTTTCCAAACATGCTGCATGCGACACAGGCAGACAATTACGTCCGCCTCAACAACATCGCCACAGCAGTCATGCGCGTCACACTTACGACCATGATCGGTCCGCGCAATGCCAGCGATGTTGAGCATGTGGCTGGCAGGATGAGCGATGGTGGGGATAAATGTCTTGATGGGGACAGGGGGGGAGAAAGGGAGAGAATGGCTTTGACTTGGCAGCAGGTGGGGCATCTTCTTGCGCCACGTCCTTGGGTGGAGTCGACGTACTTCCCAATCCGCAAGCGGGGGGGGCTAGCGACGGGCATCATGCTCATCTTCTTGGGGGACCAGGAGAGAAGGGACAGGGAGGTGTCACTGTTCATTTTATTTTTTTTAGTTGTGTAAGGTTTTGTTGAGCATCATGAAACACACAAGTACAGTACAAGTGAGCCGTGCCCCAAATTTTGGCAAATGACGGAATGTAGGTCAAAGTGGGTATCATTGGAAAGCCCTTAGCAAGATCTTTCTCACGATGTTGGTGCACGATGATCCATGCACAGGAGTTTAGTAGAGAATCTGCAAAATGCAATGGGATGCATGTAACTTGGTAGATTATAGTACTTTTTCTAATAGTATTAGGGCACATTGTCGTAGTGGTGCTTAAACCCCGGTGGTGCTTAAACCCCGGGAAGTACTGTACGTAGTAGCTGTGCTATTAAAATACCTAGAGAGTACAATTGAGGTTTCCCGCCCAATTGAAACAAAAAAAGCTGACCGGGGAGAAAATCCTGCGAACCCCAAATCCACCCTTCGCATAATACTTCATTTTGTATATTCTATTTATTTTCGTTTCAGGGTGTATTTTCACCAGCATAATACTATTATTGAGTCCGAGTCTTACACACTTAACAAAATGACAGAGGTCTTTCCTTTTTATATTATTACACACTAACATTTTTTTTAAATCTCCACGCACTTTCGAACATCGTCGAATTGATTCCGCGTGATTTCCGAGAGCGTTTGTGAATCGCCCATCCATGTTACATGTGCTCGAGCGATTTCCCCCCTTTCTTCCGTTCGGCTCTCGATATATGTGATAACCGTAAGTATTGTGTGTCCGAGGCGTCGTTGGTTCGTTATGTTTTACCGAATTATCTACTGCGTCGCATCCGAGCAAATGCCCATCACGCTCCCAAGATTGTCTGAGCGGTTTGCGTATTCAACTTAAATTTCGATTCACTCGTCCATCGAGAAATGGTCATTATAATGCCTCAAGTCGATTCACGCGAGTCATAATTCTCCGACCATATTTGCATATGAAGAGAGAGGATGGAGTGAAAACTGCACGTGAAAAGATCCAGAGGAGCGAGGAGATTGTAATAATAAATCACAACCATCCCTCCTGCCTCCATCTATCTGTCGATGAACCAACGCACACCACACACAACACGGAGAAAATAGAGAGAGCCTCCAATAGGTAGATCATCGATCAAGTCGACCAAGTCCTCGTCAGGTTGGCCCGGGTCCGATCGTCCATTCCAAGCCCAAAAGCAAGCCAATCCCATCCTCGCCCCGTTCTCTTCGCGATAACCCAATAGAGAGAGTTGAGTGTGCAAGAAGGAAGTGAAGTGAAGTGAAGTGAAGTGAAGTGAAGTTGAAGTGAAGTGAAGTGAAGTGAAGTGAAGTGAAGTGAAGTGAAGTGAAGGAGAAGGGAAGTGAGGACAGCATCAGTAGGAGAATGACTCCCCTCCCATCCTCCTCCATGGCCAAGGCCAAGGCCAAGGCCAAGGCCGGGTCGTCGTCCGCTTCTCCTCCATCGTCGAGGTCCGTCGTCGTCGTCCTCCTCCACCTGGCCGTCCTTTCGACGGCGACGTCGTTGGCATCAGCGGAATCGTCGCCCATCTTCTTCGATCCGACGGCGCCCAAATATTCCTGCATCAACGACGTCGACGGATCGACCTTGACTCCCGGCGTGCCCCTCCTCCTGGCGGACGTCGACACGTCGTCCTCCGAGGTCACCGTGCTCCTCAAGCCGCTCAGGCCCACCACCCCGTCGTCCTCGTCCTCCTCAGGAGGGAGCACGACGTCCATGTGCGTGTTGCACATGTGGACGTCGACGCTCGAGTCCAAGGCCACGGGCTCGGGATTCTACAAGCCGTTGGGTCGGAGCGTGCCTTACGTCCCGTCCGATGCCTACCGCGGTGCCGCCGTCGGCAACTCGTCGTCCACCTCCTCCCCCTCCGAGGCGGCATCGGACGCGGGACTCGGGGATTGGACTCGTCCCCCCGGCAAGGCCGCCCATTCCATCGAGTACAGCTGCGGCGTCGCTTCCAATTCCGGTACCAACTTCGTCCAGGGCGAGTACCTCTGCGAGGTCACGTTGCCGTCCACGTCCAAGCGCAACTCCAACGATCCCACCAAGACCGATGTCATCGACCTGCCGTATTACCTCACGTATTACGTCCGCTCATTGTCGGTCCGGAACGAGCTATCGAGATTCCTACAGAAGAATACCTTCGGTCCGACGAATGCCATGCTCGACGAATTGGAGACGGAATACCAGGAATTGAGGACGACGGGCGGGCCGGACGGCACGTCCATGACGCACGAGGATGCCATGACGGAACTCCAGCGGTCGTGGATCGTGCGTCAGATGGACCCGAACAGCTTCGTCGACGGACAATTCGCGAGCTTGCGCCGTTACTGGCGTAAGCGTCTCAACCCCAGGAAGGAGGAGACGTATCGCATCGGCGAGTCCGGTCCGCATCCGTGCGAGAAGCATTCCCGTTGGCGCAAATTCGCATTCACGAGCGCGGACGTTCAGAATTCGAGGATGCTCCGTTGGGGTACCTTCGACATCGGGGGTACCTACCAGACCCAGAAGGGACATCGAGTCACCGTTGAGACGGTGCGGTACGTCAGCCATGGTACCATCGCGCCCCACACGAACGCGCCGCAGTACGCGTCGTCGAGCCCGAGCATCGCGCCGGTGTCGACGTCGTACCCCTCCGCCGGGGGGACGGCCGCGCCCACGATGGGAGGGAGCGGGGGAGGGGGAGGGGGAGGAGGAGGAGGAGGAGGGACGTCGTCGCCCTCCCACACGTCGTCGAACGCCGCGTCGCGACGCGCGATGCAGCAGCAGCAGAAGCAGCAGCAGCAGAGGAGGGGGCAGGACGCGTCGTCCTCCTCCTCGCCCGTCGTCGTCTCCACGGGTTCGCCCCAGTACGCCTCGTCGCCGACCACGCCCGTGAGTGTCATCGTTTTCTTTCCTTCCATCATTTTTTTTACCATGTCGTGGAATATTATAGTCCGTTTCGTCGAGGATGCACCCTGATCCTCCCCTCCCCCACCCACCCCCTTTTCTCCCTCTTTCCCCGCCATTCCTCCCCCCCACCTTACCGACCAGTCCGTCACGTCCTCCCCCGCCTCCGCCGTCGTACCTGCGAACATACTCGTCATGGGCGACATGGAGGGCACGAGGGAGCAGGTACTGGCGCAATTCCTCGGAACGTGCACGCGCAACCTGATGAACGCCACCGAAAACCCGAGCCTCGTGTATTCCGGGGACAGGTCCCTCAAGCTCTTCGGGGGCAGGACGTGCTTCTTCTTCCGCCCGATCGCGCCGTCCTGCGGGACCGGGCGGATGACAGAGCCGATCAACGCCGGCGACGTCGTGCGCGTGTCCCTCAAGGTGCGCATCGAGTCGGACAATCAGGTCTTCCAGCTGTACACCGGACATTATCACGAGGGCAAGGGCGACCTGAAGTGGACGCTCCCCGTCGACGACTCTCACATGATCTCTCGTACCCTCGTTCCCAACAGGAACGAGTGGGTGACGATCGAGGCGCTGCACAAGGTCGGCGACGATTGGACGTACGGCGGGAACGTCCTATCGCCCGTCGAGTGCAACCACTACCACCTGAGGTTCCGCGTCCCCGATTCCGGCGCGAGCTTCTACGTCGACGAGGTCACGATGACCAAGGTCGACCAGGGGTCGTCGGGCGGCGGCGTCGTGCCCACGTCGGGATTCTTCATCAATCCCGCGTTCCAGTACTCCTATCAGTACTGGACGTATTCGTCCACTGCCGCGACCCTGCGTCTCGATCCGGATCTCAACCGCGACGTCATGTTGATGAAACGCGGCAGCGTCCTGAGTCAGAATATTCACAAGAACGTCGTTCCCGGCGCGTTGTACCGATTCAGCTTCCAAGTCAAGATCGAGAACGTCGCCCACGTCGACTTGCTCATCGTTCTGCGCGTCAAGTTCAACAACAGGGATCTGATCAATGGCCCGTGCAACAAGGCCATTTGTAACTTTTACGTGCGTCCGCTGAATCGCAGGATCCGCGCGAGCGGCGGATGGCAGGAGGTCATTACGGACGAGGTATCGATCAGGAATTACACAGATTGGAACGGCAGCGTTGACTTCGTTTCGTTCCAATTGACCGCGAAGAACTTGAATGAGACCGGCATGTACAGCATCGCCGGATTCCAAGAGCTTGGCGACGATTATACCGATGCCCCATCGACCAGCTTCTTGCCATCGGCGTCTCCGACGACTTTGGTCGAGGAACACACCGCCTACGTCGTGAGTTACGCGGGTGAGGTCAGGACCATTATCAACTACCCATTCCAGATCGACAGTACGGGCGAGGTCTTGGCCATGAACGGCACTCGACAATATCAGCTTTGCGATGTGGACGAGGTGGAAGGACGCGTTGCTGAGGTCAGCCATGTTTTTCTCGTGTGAATTTCACCCGTTTGGATTCATATCTCGCACTCAGGCAATGTAATTTGTTTCGCCCTCTCTCTCTCCCCCTCCACTCAAAAAATAGTTCCCAAATAGATTGAATTTCTTCATAGATGGAGCATGCAGATTGATCCGACATGGGAATCCAACCGTCAACCTGGATCCCAACTTTGTCAACATGACCAGCCTGCATATCCTGGATTTGTCCAACCAAAACAGTACCAGCCTTACGCCTATCAATACCGAACAGACGCACGGTGCGGATTGGCTCCTGAAGACTCCGGTACAAGATGAAGTCTGTGCGACATTTCCGTCCCCTTATGATAATGATTATCGCGGCGCTGATCCTACCAATCCAGACTACATCCCCTCGAGGTTTGAGCCCGACAAGCCTGTCTTCGCAAAGCTTAATGATGGCACCTATGCAATATTTGACAGTCGCATGATCCTTCATGAGAATACCCTCGAGAATCCTGTCATAGATGGCGGAGGCAACTCTGTGTTGCGTTCCACCTTGCGCGCAAATAAGCCAGGTCTCAGGGTGGTTAAGTATGATTGGTCCGAGACGTATTATGTGCACAATGATCACAACATTGCGCTTTGCTCGAATGAGCAGCCTAACTTTTTAAATCAGGACAAATGTGTTTTGAGTTTCGAGGAGAATGTGTGTGTGAAAGAATACAGAACCTCTACAAATACGCTCGTAGATGTGGTTGCGGTGATCAAATTTGACGACACAACTCTAGCCGGCTTGTACAATGCCTCTCGTTCGAGTTACAATGCTACTACGGGATTTGACCAGACAAAGTATATCTACGCCGTGGACAATTTGCGTTGGGACAACTCTATTCTCAACAGTAACGTTACCCGTTTGCCATGCTCTCCTGGCAACCCCGTATCGCGCTGGATCCCACGTCATGACCTCGGTCCTAGCAACTGTACAAACAGTTTAACGAGTAGATCTAATGCCGCCTTCGTGCAAGCTTTGGAAAGCAGTAACGATGAAAATGAATTCATCAGAGATCTATATTTATGGAATGATTTGGAGGAGGATGGCTGTGATGAGGTGGATTATGATCAGTACGGCATGCTCATCATGACTGAGAAGGAGGGGTGTTGGGAGAATGTTCATCCTGATTTATTGTGAGTTTTATGACAGAATATGCCTAGTTTATTCTGGTTCTTGGCTGCCTCACACACGACAAATCATCATCTGCCCAATCCCCCCCCCCCCCCCCCCCCTGTCCCGCGAATCCAGATCCATCTATGATTTCACAGGATATGAGGCTCTTCATTCAGTCAATGGCTCACGCATCACCTATATCAATAACTGGACAGCAGTAGGAATCATGCAATACCCAGATTACCACCCCATGTCTTATTTTGATGATATGAAAGAGAAGACTCTCACTGTTGTCCCCGTTGCGCGTTATTCATACGCCTCCACCGCTCGCATTAACCAGGGAGCACGATACGGTGATTCCCTCATTCTTGATCAATTTGCCGATCAGATGAAGTTGAATATCGAACCTCACATGCTTCTAGCCATGGCGAAGGACTTGGCAAAAGTAACCCTGGTGAACAATGTACAGTCGAATCGAGGAGGGGGAACGCTTGTTTGTGGTAGTCCCAATGAGGTTGCGCCAGATCCCACACTCGATGACTACTTTGATGTGATTAATCGTGATTTGGATTGCATTGGCTGCATGGATTCCTACGGAGATTATTCCAAGCAGAAGGCAACTGTTTGGGCGATGAACGTACTAGAGGGGGAGGATCAATTGTGCCAGCGCATGGCTTGGAGTTTGTACGAACTTCTTAATGTTGGTACGTGTTTTTAACTTGAACCCACCCTTGCATGTAGCTTGGTTCCTCTTACCACCCTTGTTATAACGTCATATGTAGGTGCCGCTTCCAATCCAGACAACACTGAATCAAACTTGTATACGTATGACATCATGATCCGTCACTGCTTCGGTAATTACTTCGATATACTGAAGGAAATGACTTACAGTCCGAAAATGGCCGAGCAATTCAGCTTTGCAGAGAGTACATCTACCCGTATCGCGTGGGATACAACTGGCGAGTTAGTTTTCCCAGACGAGAACTATGCCCGGGAGGTATGAGTCATCCTTTTTCCAAGCATATATTTTTGGTTTTCCTGTCTAAGATCAATTTACACTATTTTCTCTTCGCAGGTAATGCAGCTCTTCACAGTTGGGTTGCATGAGCTAAATCCCGATGGTACAGATATGCTGGACAATTTTGGTAGGGTAGTAAACACCTACACCAACCTTGATATATTGAGCAATGCACGTGTTCTGACAGGCTTCACATTTACGGCCCGTCGAGGTAATGTCGAAGAGTTGTTCCGGTCTGAAAAGTCGCGTCAGGATCCGCTTAGAATTGAAGTTGACAAGCATGACTTCTTTCCAAAGAGTTCAATTGACGAGGGGTGGATTGGTGATCGCTATCCGCTTTGTGTAGATTTGCCCAAGTATCACTTCTTGAAGATTGGCGCCAAGTTTGTGTTCAGAGGAGATTCAAGTCTACCAATCAAGCAACACAGCCCCGATCATTGGGACAGTGATGAGTCCATCAAGAGGTTTGTTTTGTCTCAAGGCTCCGGTCTTTACCAGAGATTGTGCAATCCGAGAGAAGATGGTTCTTGCAATTTCGCCAGCACGGTGACGCTTGATTCCAACCTTTTGTGTTCCGGAAAGGAATGTCGTGTAGATGACTTGTCGATTGTGCAAGTACAACCTGGTGCATTCTATGAGTACATCCGTCAGCCCTGCGTAGATCTTTCGTTCTACAAGAATCCCAAAAAAGTTGTTACTGGATACTCTCCATGGATCAGGCGGGTAGGCCGTAGACACACCCATGTTATGTGTTCAGACCCAAGAAGTGTGAGTTTTTATTCACGCCATTTTCTGAGCTTCCTGCGTTACACTGTGAAACTTACTTTTGAGATTTTATTGCTTCTTTCATGTGTAATGCGTGCGCAGGCAGTCGCAGCGAGAGTATGTTGCCTCGACAAGGTGAGTTTTCTAGCCAATTCATCGAGCATCCTGTGCCTATCACATTCGTGGTTTCGGATCTTCTTCACCTACTTCCTTATTCCAACTTTTTTTGTCTCTATTGAAACGTACCCAGGTTAAGGCGCAATTCAACTATAAACATCAGTACCATGGTGAAAGAGTACTGTACAGCACAAACGAGAATCAATGTACTGCTGATGGTGGTACAGTTTGCGACCCAAATACTATTTTAGCGGACAACCCACTTGTAAATTCCCGTCCAGTTTACAACTATCCATACCCTTCTCAAAATACTTTTTACTGGACGGGCGCAAGCTGCACTCAGAAGGTTAAAGTTCGACAGGATGGAATGATGTGCGTCACCAGAGAATATATCTATGTGTTCATTGCAAACCTATATCGCTGAAGCTGACATTTCAACAATCGTTTCTGTTGCCTCACGTGTTCCTTCAGAGCTATTATTAATCAGGCGACCATGAATCCCACGTTCACTGAGAACACGTAAGTTGTTCGAAATGCCCGCCCAGCGCTATCTTTTCCTCAAGACATTGTCTATTACTTACTCGCTGTCTCGTTATTTTTGTTCTCCTGTCACGCACAACAGGGTTCCATATGTAGATTCTATCAACTCCCTCAACTTTTTCTCTGTGCCATGGGAGAAAAATAGTTTGACTCTTGCTGAGATTTATCCCTCTCTTAACAATACCTGTGGACAAGGAGTTTGTACAATTACCGATGATAACAATTGTATGTGCTCCATCACTTTAACGGAGACTCCCGCATTCAATTCGCTTCCTTCAAGAGACGCCGTTCTGTCTTTGAAAGTTGGCGCATATGATCCTGCAACCTTTTCTGACTCTTCCCTGTCGTACCATCTCAAAGAATCATCAGCTGACGTTGGGGCGTTTGTATTATCTGATACTGGCATCATTGGCGACATTTCTACAATCTTTAAGGTAATTGATGAATATGGCGAAACTGTGTTTTTCAAGAACCTGATTTCGACCATCACCCTCGGCAACACATACTCTTTGAGGAATCCGCCATCATTTATGAACCTTCTCAAGGTGGACCTCAGGGATGCTGAGTACGAAGGTGAGTCATTTTTTCTTTTTAGTTTTATCATGCTTCACTCAACACTTATGTTGACTCGTTCTTTTTATATTCTGTGAATTATTCTTCAAATCTTCCAGTTGATGAATTTCTACTTAATTTGATTCGATACCGAAGTACCGCTCCTTATATCGCCAAGAGTCTCATTCAGTATCATGGGATTTCGAACCCTTCCCCAGGCTTTGTTCAGAGAGTGTCACAAGCCTTCATAAGTGGATCTTTTACAAGTGGTGGGATTGCCTTTGGCGATAGTAAGTACGGCAACTTGAAAGCTGTTGCTGCCGCAATAAGTTTAGACCCAGAGTCCTTGACGCCAGTTGTGGACGAAGACCCTGTTAGTGGGAACATTCGCGAGCCACTCTTAAAGGTGATGCACATCTTGCGATCACTGTCCTTTCAACGGCGTCCTAATGTAAAGTTTCGCCATGGGCTGTTTGAGGACATGGCACTCAAGATTGGGCAGATGGTTTTCGACCCTCCTGATCAGTTCTCCTTCTTCGCCAAAGATTACATGCCCCCCGGAGTATTTGCTGAAACTGGTTTGGTATCACCTGAGGCTGAATTACTATCAATGAGCTCAGTAGTTGGTATTGTGAGTTCTTCACTCTCGTCCCACCACTGCACCTTTTGTTGTTATTGTCACAGTTCAAGTTGCTTATTTTTTTAACGTGTTATGCGACATCAACCAACAGACAAATGGGCTGATTGGCCTTGTCGACTTTGGCCTATCCAACTACTATGGTGGTTTTGGGCCATACATTGACAAACCACCCGAGACAAGTGAGTTCAGTTCGTTTGTGGTGGTGCGCGGCAGCTTGTCTGTTTGTTTCTGCGCGAGTCGAGACAGGGTCGTGTAGTATACATTTTTCAAATTTATTTGTCAGACGCATCACCGTCCGCTTGAAGTTCGTGGTGGTTGCAAAGGAGTGTCTGTACATTAATGTAATTGAAGCTGACGTATCTCATTTCTCACCTGTGTCTTTCAATTAAAAAAACAACCAACTCACACGCACTAACAGTTGGTGACTACTCCACATCTGTGGGATTCCTTGGATTCTCATATCCAACAAATGATTTAAGTGCTTCGGATAAGATAGACGAGCTTTCTACTTTGATCACTGCAGGACGTTTGAGTGCAGAAAACAAGCAAGTGATGCTGGTAAGTTTCAAGAGACGCCCAACACAAGTGATTACACTTCTACCATCGTCAATAACCTGCACCCCGCTCTCTCGACTCCAGGATGCCCATGCCTACTTCCTGACTAATAATGGCACGGATTTTGCGGACAACATTCTCTTAAAGCTTATGTCAGCATTGCCTGAGTTCCACACTTCAAATACAGGTGAGATTAAATGGTCAAGACCAGGAATGTCTCGAATTTGAGCGGATTTCTTATTTTTATTTGTCATGTCACACATCAGTGCGTAAATCGGGATCACCGAGAACTATCACACCACCCGCGGCCAAGTCATCTGCGCCTTATAAAGCCGTTGTCTATATTAGCTTAGCTGGTGGCGTTGATTCCTTCAACATTCTTACACCAGGACCTTCTAACTGTGCTTTATACAATCAATACATGGAAGCCCGAGGCAAGGGGAGCAGTAATATTGGCCTCAAGGCGGAAGAAATACTTCCGATTGATGGTTCTTCCGCAAGGCTCAGTCAATGCAATACACTTGGTGTCAACAAGCTTCTCTCAGCATACAAGGATATCTTCGACGAAGGCTCTGGCGTTTTTTTCGCAAACATGGGGTGTGTTTTAATTATTCTATTTATTTCATTTTATACTATCCGTTCGAGCATAGTATCTCACCATGCGAGCTTGTTTTTCACATTTAAGTCATCTTCATAAGCCAGTGACGAAAGAAAATTGGCTTAGAGAAACTCGGACAGATCTTTTCTCGCACCACACAATGAAAGCTGAATCACACCATGTGGATGCATTTCGAGAAGGTGATGGTCCTGGGGTTCTAGGACGCATGCTCGATATTCTTGAAGGGCACGGTCACGCTGTTGCTGCCACTGCATTGAACGAAAGAGCCACGATGATTGATGGCAGTCCAAAGACTGGACGACTTGCTGACATCATGTCCACCGAAGAATTGCCTAGAATTCGTGACAGATCATTCCTCCGGGGCGATTCGCAACAGCTTCGAAATTTTTTGGAGTCCCTTCATGCAGATACTGCCGATAATAGCGGAGTCTTTGGAAATGCCTGGTCTCAAGCATTCGTTGATATATGGAATAAAACAGATTCCCTTGCGGCTAAAGTCAACGGCATGAGTCTTGCTACACCATTCAACATACCGCCCGAGCTCAACGTAGGAGGCATCTCAAGTCAACTGGAGTTGGTTGCAAGGCTTATTAGATCACGAGATCAGCGCGGGAATGGCGTCAACCGCGATGTGTTTTATTGCGAGATGGGTGGCTTCGACGCACATTTTCATCTTGCGGAAGTTTTGAATAACAAATTGCCAAGTCTCAATCATGCCGTGGCAACCTTTTGGGCCGAGATTAAAGCGCAAGGTTTGGCAAACAATGTTGTTGTTATTCAGGGCTCTGAATTTGGCAGAACTATCTCAGCCAATAGCAACTTAGTGAGTTCAAGTTAACCACAATCAAATTTTCTAACTGTGTTTTCTAATGTTTCTCATCATCACCCCCTGATCACTATCAATCCTAAAAATGAAAGGGTTCCGACCACGGTGTGTTCTTTGAATAATTTTATCTAACCTTTCTGCATCCACGTCGGATATTCATTGGACGTGTACTTTCCCTGTTCCTTTTTGATCTATCTGAATAACAGGGTGGGGAGGTAATTACTTTATGTTTGGTGGCGATGTTAAAGGCGGGAAGATCATGGGGAAATACCCATCATTTGGATTGTCTGACCCCACCAACATAGGAAGAGGGCGGGTCATGCCCACAACCTCCTGGGAAGCTTTGTTCTATGGAGTGACTCAATGGATGGGAATCTCCCTCCAGGATCAAATCGACTACGTGTTACCCAACTCACAGAACTTTGGCTGCAATTTGTATACAGACTATGACCTCTTCAAATCAGGAAGCAAGTTTTTGAGAGGTTGTGGAGGCAAGTTAAAGTCTGTTCCTGTCTCTTTTATCATTTGTCTTTTTTAATCGCCTAACTGTCTCCTCCATAAATACAGGTGTCTCCTACCCTGTTCAATTCACATTCCAAGTTCCGGAAATCCGCGTGTTGACGGGAGAAGAGCAGAAAGAAGTATGCAGAACTGCAACATTGACTGCATCAAGGCAGTTTGCTTTTGATCGTACCTTATCTCGTTGTTATGTAAGTGATCAAGTTATTGCTGATTCTGTGATCGCTCCAGGAAAATATGATGTCAAGGGCATTTCGGTCATAAACTTTGATGGTAGTGGTGAAATTCCACAAGAGATTGCCGCAACCATAAGTGTTGAAAAGGTTCAAGCTGTGGCCAAGGCAGCTGCTGCAACAGCATCAGATTTCGTCATCGAGGGTGCTCTACCACAAAGTGAGGCGCCATCTTCCAACCCATCCTCCAGCCCCTCAATTTCGCACATGCCATCTTCAAGCCCCACAATTTCGTTCATGCCTTCGCGCAATCCGTCCTCCAACCCAACTTCAAGCCCCTCAATATCACACATGCCATCTTCGAGCCCCACAATTTCATTTATGCCATCATTGGCGCCCAGCCCGTCACCTTCCATCTCATTTAATCCATCTGCCGCGCCAACAACTTCACACGTACCAACCATTTCAATGGAGCCCACACCTAGCCCAACTGAACGTAAAGTCTTCGAACAAGATTTCTACAGTCGGGACATTGGTGCCGTTGCATACGTTGGTCAGTCTGTGGAAGTCGGAAGCTCTCCGGGACTCTACACTATTCAAGGCAGTGGGTCTAGAATTTATGTAAGTATTAGTCTTTTTTATTTCGAAACCATCTTAATATTTTTCTATCTCTCATCCTTCTTTTGCTGCCTCTTTCTTATTATTAGGGTTCGTCTGATAGCTTTCATTACATGTACATTGAGACGTCGGGTGATGCCACTTTTACAGTGCTTGTTGAAGGCATGCAAGCGACCTCTCCTTGGGCAAAGGTAGGGGTCATGTTCCGTAGTTCACTAAGCCCAAACTCTGGTCATTATTCAGTTTTCATGACGAAAGGGGAAGGAATAGCACAGCAGTACCGTGACTGCACGGGTTGTAACACCACTCACTATGGAACATACCAGCGTTATTCATCCGTTTGGTTGAGGTTAGTCAAGCAAGGTAATATCTTGAAAGCTTTCTACAAGCCTAGTTATCTCGAACAAGTGGATCCTTGGTATCAATTTGGATATGAGCTGTCCATGAACACTATTTCTTCCAATGGCTACTTTGTAGGGGTCGCGGTATCAGGAATCACAAGTATGGCGACTTGTTTTGTATCCAACATTCAGTTAACAAGGACGTGTAGTAGTAAGACCATCACGCAGCTGCAGTGTGACCAAGCAAGCAACTGTGAATCAGGACCAGCAAGTGGCTCATGCTACAAAAATGGTGAAGTCCCATCATGGGAATCATTAGCACCCGTGCTCAGCATTTTTGACTCAGGATCCGAAGTGACTGTGTTTGGATGCGTCGGCTCAACCAGCAGTAGGAATGACGCCATAGACATGACCACCAACAATTTCGTTTGCAATCGCAATGATCCCGTCAACAATCCCACTGGACTCGTAATAAGACCCTCTCACAAACGGCTTTCCATAGCAGAAAGTTTACGTGTATACGCAAACAAAGATTGCTCGAATTGTGATCCGGTGCGTTTCTGCTTTATGTTACTTTCTTATACGGATGGAAATAGTAGTTATCTTCTTTTAACCATGAAAACTTTCCTCTGTGACAGGTGTCTTACAAGTTAGAGGGCCGTTCAGGTACTTCCGGGTGGATCCAAATTAGCCAAGGTGATTTGCCATGGAAGGAAGCGGACAGTTTTCCCCGCAACCGAGTTTCTGGAGTTGACATTGCATCGACCTACAATAGCGGTGATATTTCACTGAATTACGCAGAGGTGTCATTCTACAATCATAATTATGCCTCCTGTGGCTCGTTTCCCCTCCAGAGTGACTATCGTGGCAACATTAATTCTACAATTAATGGCGTGACCTGTCGATCCTGGTCTGCGCAGTCACCGAATCAGCAGTCCTCCGTTACCAGTGCGCAGTATCCAGCCAGTGGCTTGGGCAATCACAACTTCTGCCGTAATCCCAATAACCAACCTGGGGGGGCCTGGTGCTATACAACTAATACTGATGTCCCATGGGAATACTGCGATGTGCCAGTATGTCATGATGACCCAGGTACTTTGAAAAAATATGCCGAATACAGGATTACTTTCACATCAAGAGTACCATCGAACAAAATCTTGACGTTTGCAGAGATAGAGGTTCCTGGGTTACTCGCAGAAGAATATACATACACGCCTCTTAATATTGAAGGTAGTTATGTGCCCTCTGTCCTTGCTGGTAGCACTGATATCAAATTGGTCAATGGATACAGTAGCGGTCATGAGTGGGATATCCTTGCAGTTGACCGTTCGACTGAAAAGTTTGAAATGTTTCGGGACGCGGTGAACGCCACTCCAGGTTCGTGTCCTTCATGCGTTCATGTTTTTACATTTCGCTTACTACCACATCCTAAAAATACTGCCGCCCTATCATCTACATTAGGCATAATCGTTTCACCTTCTCATGGCATGTTGTCAATAGTGACCGGTCTTCGGATTTACACGGCCAATAACAATCCTGGTGCTGACCCTATCAAGTATAGAATCTCTGGACGCAGCATGTCTGGAGCCAATGTTAAGAACACTGTGGATGGTAACTGCTGGAGTGTTGACAATAGTGGCATTTTGATGGGAAACTCCGTTTGCAGTGCATCGGATCCACGCCAGAGATTTTTCATGAACTCATTGAGTGAAATCAGAGTTATGAGTCTTCCTGGATATTGCCTAGACCATCGTTATGGGTTCTATCCTTCTTCTTTTATGTCGAGTAGGTTTATTCCGTGTTTCAGCGACAGTCCATACTATCAATCAAGTTCCTATTCCTATGTATTAGGTAAGTGTGGCTCCTGTGCTCATCATGTTTTACCTACCTCTTGCCTTCTCAATTTCTCCCGTCGTTCCTCAGCCTACCACAAATTCAGGTTAGACATTGGGACTGGACAATTAGCATCTCCTGCTAACTCTTGGTCCTATTATTTTCTTGGCGGTGCTTCTGAATCGTGCTTATCATACACACACAAAGCAAATAGGAAAAGTGGAGAATACGAAGGTGGAGTGTATCCTGATGGCTGCGGAGGTGGAAGCCGTGAAACCAAGTTCCAGTATGTCGGTGTTTTTTCAAGTTCAAGTGCAAGTTGGAATCTCATATCCGAGGGAAATCTTCCTTGGATATCGGAATATTCCAGGAATCCAATGGGGATTGCGATGGAATCAAGATATGACAGTGCAGACGAGGGCAAACATTACATGGAGGTACAATTTTACGACAATACCGCACAGTACTATGAGTACAAAATTGACTTTACCGGATTGAGGAATCCGACATCAAGCTCAGTTCATTTTGCAGAAGTGGAGCTCCCTGGACTGATCATCGGGGACACCCCGCCACCTACACGCACTCCGACGAATAAACCCACAAAATCACCGACTCGTGCTCCCACCACAAGCAAGCCAACTCGCAGGCCCACTAGTGGTGACTTTGTTATCAATAGAAAGAATAGATGCGGTACATCCGAGATTGACGCACGTGAAAGTTGTAACATTGCCTGTGAGAAGGACAGTCAATGCCCCATGGTTTCGGGTAAAAAACAGCGCTGCTATGGTGTTTATGCGAATTATTGTGACTCCATACCCAGCCGCAAATACCCCGACCCAAAGATTAGCAGGGTTTCGAAACGATGTGGATTGACTGAGATATACGCCCGTACATTCTGCACACAACCATGCACTTCCAATTCTCAATGCACGGGTGCAGGAGAAACATGTCTGGAAGTGTACGAAAATTATTGTGGCTCATCGTTTACAGAAATTTGGTTGTCTTAGTGTCTGTTAGAGAAAAGCAGGAACTGGACCAAGGGTGTGCAAGGTGTGAGTGTGGCAAGAGTTCCGGGAGTTAGTAGACATGTTCACATTAATGAGTGTTTTTATGTTTTAGAGATCTCTAAGTCTACCAACTACTTTTAGAAGAAGTGAGATAAGAATTGCTGTAGATAGTACTATTTAGTATGTCCAGTAGTTTCTAAAAATATCATAAGCATTGGTGACCCTGCCACCCAAAATGAATTCATGGTTTTTGTATGTGTGGATTATCAATAGGGGTACTAGGTAACATGATAATGGTGAAATTAGAGTTATAGGAATTAGTTACAGTATTTAATAAAACATTTTGGTCTGGCTACACTTCGGCAAAGTGTGGCAGGTAATTCTCCATTTCAGGGTATTGTTTTTTGCAATTTAAGTACCTCTAAAACAGTTATATCAAATTTCGTC
>JALLBA010000251.1:0-20400 GCA_036939675.1 Cyclostephanos invisitatus | reverse complement strand
GGGGGGGGGGGGGGGGGGGGGGGGGGGGGGGGGGGGGGGGGGGGGGGGGGGGGGGGACGTATTCGACTTTGAGGGGAGGCGCTTAACTGGCGAGGTGGTTTCGTGGCTCGGTCCTCTTGGCTCTCTCTTTGTGCAACAGGAGAATATTCGGAGACGCAATGATTTTTGTTGTTGTGTTTTTGATATTTTTGAGTTGTCGTTTCGAAGTCGGCACAGCAGGATGCGCTTGGCTTGCGCTTGATTGCTTTTTTTCTCGTGAGTGCTAATTGTCTCTTGTTGGCGCCTTTTTTAAATAAGCGATCGGATACGGGTGTGCTTCTCTACGAGAACAAAATCGCCAGAATCTCCCCCATCATCACGACGAAATTTTTTGGGGTTCACATTTCGTCCCCCCCCCCATCACATCACTCATCATCCTCATCTCACCCTGCAGCCTCGTCGGTTCGCATAAAATACAATCGCCCCCACCCACCACCACATTTTACCATTGCTACATAATTCCATTCCAATGCCGACGTCGATGGTATCCCTCGCGCGTGCGATCGCAACGATGACTCACCTGATCGCAACGAGCGCGACACTTCGCGATTTTGGCAGCAGCGCCAGTCATCGTGTTTCCCCATCGTACCACCTCGGACTACGACGACTCGACGACATCCCTCCCATATTCAGGTCATCGTCGATGACGACGAGGAGGATACGACGAGGACATGTCATCGCACGCTCCCTGATCCTGCGAGGCGGCGGCGGAAGCGGCTACGTGGAGGAGAACGACGATGACCTCGACGACGAAGACGACGCCATTCGCGACGTTCGCGGATGCTCATCCTCGGCGATGACGTCGCAGTCTTCCATCCCCTCGTCGACGTCCGGGGATGGAGCAGCGGCGGGAGTGGCGGGGGGGAGGGTCGAGGACGACCCGTGGGAGGGGGAAATACGCAGGACGAGGGAATATTACGCCGCCGCGTCATCGACGACCGCATCGCCGTCCATTTCGTCGACGTCGTCGGCATCGCATTCTTCCGCCGAGTCGTTCCATCTCGTCGAGGACTCGTCCGCCGCCGAGTCGATGCTCCTCGCCGACGACGAAAACGCGGAGCACGACGATGCCGACGTTACCGCCTCGCATGCGACCACGAACGCCGAGGACGGGCGCGTGCTCGGATGCGCTCAAATCCCCATCGTCGAGGCGGGCGATGCCGGTTTCGATGCGATGGGCGACGTGGGGGAGGTCGATGGGGTGGAACCGAATGCATCGTCGTCGTCGTCGTCGTCGTCGTCGTCGTCGTCGTCGGGTGGGGGGGATGTCTCGGTCGACGATTGTGCACGTGATGACGATGTCGTGGAAACGAAGGGGGGCGATTATTGGGAGGAGGAATCCGAACCGCCCATGGAGGGGATGATCGCGCCAAGGTCGGAGGACGATGATGTCGTCGTCGTCGTCTTCGTCGATGATGATGATGCCGTCATTCCTCGTGCGCCTGAGGGCGATGATACGGATGCGATCATGACCGGCGCGTCCGGACACGATGCGCACGATGGGGAGATGTCGAATGTCCACGGATCGGTCGCGGACGTCACATCATCCTGGCATGGCGGGGATGGTGATGACCTAGCAAAAGTTGACGTCGACGATATCGAAAATGACGACGATCGCGAGGACGGGGAAGGACCGCGAGGTGATAGTGTGCGATACGATCGGGACGAGGGGGCACGGATTGTTGCCAAGGAGGATGAAATCGCGGTCGTCGATATGGATGACATCGACGAGGATGACTCCAACGAGATCGATAATTCCGGAATGATCGACGCGGTGACGACGGTGGCGATGAAGTCGATTGGCGATCGAGACGAGAATGCCGATGATGCGGAGATCGCCACGGACGCAGTATACGACGACGATGGGGGATTGTCCGTCCTCAGGCTCGTCGAGGAGGGATTGCGTCGACTGGAACGCACGAATGGCGTGGATCCGTCGGTACTGTACGTCATAACACGAGCGATGCATCGTGTCCTCGTGGACGATCTCGGATACGCGCCGGACGAGGTCGAGTCGATGCGGCCGGACGTTGCCGTCGTCTTGGTCGCGGAGGGCCTGGAACGGCCGAAGAATATAGATTCGCTCCCACCTCGTTTCTACCCGGATCCGGGGGCTGTCATGGACGAAGTCCCGGTGGACAAGTCGATGGGGGGGTACGTTCCCGCTTTGACTCGTGGGATCCACAAGTACAGGAAGAGAGCGTTGCCGATAATTTTGGCATCGCTGGGAGTCGGGCTGTCGTTTATGGTCGCCTCCAATCGCGGCAACGAAGAATCATCAGGCGTAGCCGTGCAAGCGGCTCGTGAGTTTCAAACCATAGATGATGCTTCGCCGGGTCATCCATATATGGCGCCGTCGGGCGATAAAGAGTCTGATGAGGAGGACGACAAAGCGCCTATATCAGAACTCCGGCCCGATGATTTAGATAAGACTTGGCTGGATAGGCTTATATCATTGGTGAGCAAGCCTTTTGGGGCATAAACGTCAGTATTAATATGTTATCTAAAAAGTAGTTTTTACTTCGAGAGACACACTGCCATGCTCTATGATAAGTAGCTCAACCAGCTTTTCGTTTCTTCATTGGTCTTTCGCTGCCATCATCGTCATCGTCATCATCTTCATCGTCGTTGTCATGTTCATCATCATTAGCATCTCCATCGTCATCAACATCGTTGTCGCTTCCATTTCCAGTAAACGAAGTCATTGAGTATGAATTTAATTCCGAATTAGAGTTCTGAGTGCCATCGTCTGATTCTGCACCTTTATCAGTCATCAAAGCCCTCATCTTCTTATCCCTCTCAGCCCTCGCCTTCGCTTTTGCTTCGCGCTCTGCGACGTACAGCACCTCATCAGCCTTGGCAGCTTCCTCCCATCCATCGGGTCGCTCCTCATCTGATAGCATGTGGTAATATCGCGGTCTTACGTAGAACGTAACTTGTCGCCCTTTGCCAGTCTTTTTGTCGGGCAAAGAGATGCACGCAGGCCTGTCTTTAGTTGTTAGTTCGGTGAACTTGATTGTCGCCTGACGGGCACTAGTTTCGGGGTGATCTTTTATAAATCCATTGATTACATCCATACGTTGACTCGTTCCATTCGCTGAAATTAGCCTCGCAAACACCGGCAAAAGGTGCTCCGGCATGGCCATGGGAGTACTACCTTTACTTGCTCCTTTTGGTTTTATGTAACTGGGCGAACTTTCAAGTATCTTGTTCCATCCTTTCTTTCTGCCCGGCTTCTTACGCTCTCCGACTGGTTTGTAGGTGTTGACAGATGGTTTCGAAGCATTGGTGTCAGGAACGGTTTGCTTTTGGGCAGGTACGCGAATCATCTCCTCCTCAATCAAATCTCTCCGGACCTCTCGCCTCTTTGAGCATAATTTCCGCAATTCGGGTTCAAGGCAGAACTTGTAATAATGATGAAGCACAAAATCACTTTGTTAATAATGCATGTGCACATTGACACAAAAAGCGGTGTAACATTGAATATTACCTTGCATTCGCCACATTGGGGGACCGCAAGAACAGCCGCGTTGATTCTTGCTTCAAGGTCCACACCATAGCCGTTTCCAGACTTGTTCAAACCAGCCCTTGGCAAGAGTCACGAGATAATGATAGGGATATAAATGTAAGCAAAAAATCACATCGACAATTGCAAGGTTAATGGTCTCTCCTATCTCTCCTTGAGCAGACACGTATAGCGAAGGAGGCAAGGCACTTACCTAGGGCCACCAGCTTTCAATGTGATATGAGTGTAGTTGACATACTGATCACCAGCAAATATGCGTTCTTTTGTTTCTTCAGCTAATACCTGGCATCCACGCAGCTGAGTCTCGACCTCTCTTAAACCGTTGATACACATTTGGCGTTCTTTCAAAAATGCATCCAAGGTTTCTAGACCTTGCTTGACAACGGATTCGATGGATGGAGCGGGTTCTCCTCCAGATATCATCTCGTTAGTTTGATTCTCCCAAGCTTCCATGCACTTTAGTGCAGCTAGGGCGATCTCTGCTTCCTCGACAGCTGGTGGTCTTAGTGTGCTCATCTTTTTCTCTCGGGTTTCGAGCTCCTTGTCCATTTGGCGCATACGATAGTCGCAGCGTTTAGCGATAGAGTCAATGTTCATTCCCTGCACAGTGTGCTGGAATAAGAGGCTCGTGTCATTGCGAATCTCCTCTCGAATGGCATTCCAGTTGCCATATCCATGCTTCACGACACCACAAAGAATTGCGCGATCTTGCTCGAGCGAAAAAGCAGTGGTGCCTTTATTCGCAAACACCATATCCTTTTCTGGATCATCAAATGTTTGAACAAATTTGTTCAGCAAGTCCTCTTGCAGACGTTTTTTGGCAAGACGCTGTTCGCCCTTTTCAATCTGAGTCTTCACACGTTCCCATTCATCAGACTTGAGCTCCGTAGGGCCATATTCCCAAAATGCTGACGCGTATGCCTCTATCACATCGATAGGCATTGCCATCTCAGCTGCAATGCTTGGAAGGTCATCGCGACCATACATGGTCGTGGCCTTAACGAAATGAAAGAATTGACTCCTCGTCCAATCTCCAAACCCTTCCTCCAATAGCTCCAATTTTTCTATCCCAACCTCATCAGGCAGTAGGGTCTTGATTTCAGCAAGGACTTCCATGGGCGGGAGCTGCCCCAACTCTTTCAGCGAAGCGTATGTTTCGAATTCTAATCTGTCGAGTTCCATTAGCCTCTCTCTATTATAAAACTGATGGTCTTCCATGCGTGGGAGACGGAGAATCTTGGGCAATTTGATCTTTTGGTTCTTAATGAACATGCTTTTCGTCGGCTGCACGATGGCATTGTAAGTCGTCGGGGGAGGTCTGCGATCGCGTTTGCCCATTGAATCGGCAGCGAGAAGTCGGAGCTGATTTCTCAGTTGAGCATCGCTGTAATCAATCCCCTCAAACGTCTGAGCTGAAACTCCGCCATCTAATCGAAAATCTAAGAGGTCGCCCTTTTCGGCCTTTTGAATCTTTTTCGCGAGCTCTTCAGTTTTAGCTTTCCCTCGCTCGAGGATGGTATCAATGTCCATATCAGTAATTGTGGACTCTTCTGACCGAAATACCGCATCGGCTCCGAAGCGCACGGCATTCATAACATCTTCTTTCGACAGCTTGTCCATTTCCTTGAGACGGCCTTGTTGCACGACCATGGCATCCAGCTTGAGTTTTTGCTGTGCTCTTTCCACAATTTTCTCTTCAACGGTATTCTCTGTCACCAACCGATAGACAGAGACCGGCTTCTTCTGCCCTAACCTATGGCAACGATCCTGCGCTTGCAAATCAGCCTGGGGGTTCCAGTCGCTATCATACAAAATGCATGTGTCCGCGGTCTGCAAGGCATCGTAGCGCAATGGTGGATGAGAAGGAAAAGTAAGGGCGCAGCAAAGGTACTGCTCCCGGTGTGATTAATAACATGGAGCCTTACCTGCAAGTTGATCCCCAAACCACCGGCCCTCGTCGAGAGGATGAAGCAAAATTTTTCACTGTTTTCCATGTTGAACTCATCGATCGATCGCTCGCGAGTTTCATAGTCAGTGTTACCATCAATTCTGCAGTATTTATACTGACGCATCACCATGAAGTCTTCCAATATGTCCAATATTCGAGTCATTTGCGTAAATATTAATACACGCGATCCACGCTCCTTCAGCTTCTTCAGGAGCTTGTCCACCATGTTGAGCTTACCGCAATTATTTACCAAATGTTCCCCGAGCGGATCCAACGCGCGATCCTCGACCCCCTCGAAGAGATATGGGTGGTTGCAGCACTTTCGAAGCTGCATGACTATGTTCAAAATGGCTGTCTTGCCCGAGCCGGTGTTCTTGCCCGTGATGGCCTCGATGTCGCGAAGGAGGAGCTTCTTGTACAGTTGCTTCTGTATCTTGGACATACCGACCATGATGAGGGTTTCCGTTTTGGGGGGTAGGCCCTTCGCGACGTCGATTTTCATCCTGCGTAGCATGAACGGACGGAGGATGCCGTGCAATTGGGAGATCATCGTCTTCTTCGCGTCGGCATCGTCCACCTCGAGATTGAACCACTGATCGAACTGCTCGGACGACGAGAAAATGTCCGGTAATAGGAAGTTGAGCAACGCCCAGAGCTCGTGCAAATTGTTCTGCAGCGGTGTGCCAGTGAGCAAAAGCCGGTAGGAGGTGTTGAATGCCCTCACGGTGGTGCTGAATATGGACGCCTCGTTCTTCAGCCGGTGCGCCTCGTCGATGACCAGATACTTCCAAGCGAATCGACTCAATGCCTTGCGTTCCGTGTTTGCCACCTCGTAGGTGGTGACGCATACGTCCCACGCTCGGGGATTGTCCGAATTGTCGTCCTCCATCTCCCCCGTCCTCTGATTGAGTATTTGTCTCGTCGGACGTCGACCGTCGTGAGCGGCGGCCTCGTTCGTGAAATACTCCTCAGACAGGGCCTCCCTCTCCTCCTTCTCGCCGTGGAAGCGTATAGCGCGCAACGACGGACACCAGCGATTTAGCTCGTTCATCCAGTTGGACAGCGTCGACTTCGGGACGCAGATTAAGTGCGGACCTTGGATTTTCAAGTACTCGTAGTGGTATGCCATGATGGAAATGGATTGAAGGGTCTGCGTGTAGGAGGGGAAGGGGGGGCGGGGGGGGGGGGGGGGGAGGTGGGGCATGAAATGAAACACGTTCGTGAGTGTGGATTCCTCCGATTTTCGTGCTCCATCGGCGTCGGGTCGAAAAAGCGCACAATATTATGGTCGGATGCGTACAACTGCATCTCCCCATCGTGTAGCATCGGGGAACAATAGTACTGCGATACCTCACCTTACCGAGGCCCATCTCATCGGCGAGTATGCCGTTCAATCCCTTCTCGGCCAAGTGTATCATCCAATTCAATCCCTCGAGCTGATATGGCTTCAACGTCCCGAACTTGATGCACAACGGTTGCTTCATCAGGAACGTGTGACGTTCGACGCCTCCCCCCCCTCCCCCTTCGTCGTCGTCGTCGTCGTCGTCGTCGTCGTCGTCGTCGAGGTCCTCGCCCTCGGGAGCGTCGTAGTCGTCCTTCTTCGAACGACCGCCCCCCTTCTTATTCGAGGGGAAATTGTGCTTCGATTTATAACCCCCCCCGCCGCCGCCGCCACTGCCGTTATTCCCATTCTTGCCGCCGCCGTCCTTACCTCCGCCGTCCTTCCTCTCGTCCCCCCCCCTCCGTTTCATCGTGCCGTTCTTGAGCCTGCCGAATATCTCACTCTGTCCTAGCAGGTACTTGAGTCGATCCGCCGCCTTCCTACTCGCGTCCTTATCGAGCTTCCGATGACGATCGGCCACGGCCTCCTCCTCGGCATCCCTACGCGCCTGTCGTTCCTCCTTCTCGGCGCGCTTCGCCGCCTTGGCCTCGGCCCTGCATTCCCTCTCCTCGGCCGTCAGGTTCTCGTCGCGCGCCCTCCTCCTCTCCCTCGCCCTGTCCTCTCGTATCTCCCTCTCGGAATCCTGCTGCGCCCTGGCACCGCGACTCGACGCGACCATATCCTCCCCGTCGTCACCGGTCGGTATGGAATACCTCGCGATCCTCTCCTCCCGCGCCGCGATTGCCAATTCGTCGGCGACGTCGCATTCCGTCTCGTATCGTTCGCGATCCTTCGTCTCCTTTTCCAAATACGGACGTTTGTCGTCATCGGAGAGCGATTTCCATCGTGTCGATAATTCCTGCATCGCGTCTCCCATCGTCGACGTGGCGCCCAGGGAACGCTTGATGTCGCCGAGGTTCTCGGATTGGTAGAACATGAACGCCGATTTGGCGCGAGCGGGTGGGGCCATGATTGTGGTTGATATTTCTGACGGTGGGATGGGGTGATGGGAGTCGTGCGCGATGGTTCCGGAATATCCGCGCACCCGTTGCCGTCGTGGTGAGCGTTTCTTAAATTGCGTGGGGGGGGGGGGGGGGGGGGGGGGGCACGATTTGATCGTTTTCATGGCAATCAAGTGAATTAGATAGAAAAATTAAATATATTAGTTGCCTTCAATAAATATATTATTTTCTGAGCCCGTTTCCGTAATAATGTAAAACCCTTCGTATGGGTCCTCGACAGGCCCATCACGAAGGGGTTGCCAGGGGGGGGGGCGGCTATATTCAAAATCTCCTTGCCTCTGGACTTTGCGATCCGTCTGCCATGGTGATGCTCTTTTTTTATTGTTATGTAGCTTGGAATCATGTTATTTGTACTATTCCTACGTGGGGAGCCTACGAGAGGTTGCTCTTAGGACTTGCATTCTGAGAGATATCATTTTTTCTTTACATTTTCAGTTTTTGTTAGCTAGTACTAGTAGGGTTGCACCCAGGGTTGCATAACACTGCAAAACCAGCGGGGTTTAGGTACAGTGTGTGTACTCTATAATGTAGAATACATGTGTAGTCAAGTGACGTGATGGGGTCTGTATCAACGAAAATCCACGAATTCCTACTTAGCTTTTCCGGAAGTGAGAAACCTCTGGAATCGGATACAAAAGCAATCCGTCCTAAAAAAATTGAGCAAGAGTGATTGGCTCACATCTTGGAAAGGTAATACTTGCTCTTAGTGGAGGAAATAATTATAGTGTTAACACAAGATAAACGGTGACATTCTTATGTTATATAATGTTTAAACTCTCAAACAAGGGGTCCCCCTGTTATGTGACAATGCTGTGGCACGTCTGCTGCCGTGGCCTCTCTCCTTCTCCACCGGCCCGCCTATGCCACCTCAACAATGCAAGAATGCCGCTCTCATGCACGTGGGCATCTCGCACCAACAAAACACGCCATAAAAATGCCACGGCATGACGATGGGGGAGTGGGACACTCAATGGCCTGGATCAGAGTCAACGACAACAATGACGACATTGACGACGACGATTAAGACAATGATGACAATGACGACAACGAAAACTCAACCTCCCCTCCTGCCATCATCGTCATCCTCTTCCTGCCACAATCCTTCCGCGTCTTCACCCTCGCCACTCGATGGCTATGACAAAGATGACAGCAGCGCAGCCTCCTCTCCCCCCTCCCTGCATTGTCAATCATGACCACGCAGCTCGAATAAGACAACGCCGATGACATCCCTCCCCTCTCCCCCCCTACCCTGACTATGGCCATCAATATTGTTGCAACAAGCCCAGCGACGACGGCACAGACCGCGATTCGTGGCGAATGTCCAACGCTACTCGAACGGCCTCGGTGTTGTCCGTAACTACGATGGCACGAGAAAAACAGGAACATCGCCCATTGTAGTTCCCCCCGCCGATGACATCACGATGACAAAAAGCGGTGACGGTATGACCGTGGTCCACGGAGGACGTCCGCTGGTTGGTTCTCTAACACCTTCTTGTTGATTGTTGGGTACCAGCTCCCCCCCCATCACTGTCGTCATCGTTGTCCCCCCCCCCTCTCTCTCCATCATCGTCCCTCACACTATCCTATGCTGGTTTTACCAAGTTTAGTAGAAGTAAACACAATTCAGTCAATTCAATTGTCAATCTAGCAAAACATCAATCAACCCANGGGGGGGGGGGGGGGAGGGGGCACTATTCGTTCTCTAAGGAGAGGGGGGGGATGATGGGCGAAGGTTCAGTGTGATGTCGGCGTCACGGTGTCACGCCATCGATTGCCCGGCAAAGCGCGGGGAGGTGAGCAATGGTGCGATATATTGAAAAGAGGGAACCGTTGAGATATTATTGTCTGGCACTCTCGGTGCGAGTTTGTGTGTCTTTTTGGCTTCATAATAATAATATATCTTTCGTGGATCAGCAACAACAGCAACCAACAAACCAACTCCTTTGTCTCCTTTTCCCTCCAATGCTGTTTTGTGCTGTGTGAGGGGATGTTGTTGTCAAAGGCTCGCTAAAAAAAGAAATACCTAATAGAGAGAGAATCTAGTTAGATCTCTCTCGCCACGCTAAAACACGTGCGCCGCGCCCGGATGCCGCCCGGATGCCGCCGGCCATGGCCATGGTTGTTCGTCCGCGGTCGGTGTAACGCCCCGCGAAGGAAAGCTCCATGGACACCGTAATAATTCGCCATGGTCGTCCCCCCCCCCCCCTCCTCCTCCTCCCATCACCGCGACGACGATCCCTTACTCGCGAGAGGAGGAAGGTCGAGGGCGGACGTCATCGTTCGCACGTGTCGCTGTTGGCGATGATACGCGCGGCACTGCTATTCGCGCCCCCGCGGGGGGGGGCGGAGCTCGCCGCCTCAGCGGTGGTGGTCGACGCCGCCACCTTCGTCGTCGACCCTCCCCATCGTTCCATCGACGCATCCTCCTCCCATTCCTCGAGGGGCGACGTATCATTCCTTCTCCGACACCGCCGCCCGCGCCGACGTTGGGGGGACGAGGGAAACGGTCGCCGTCCCTTCATACGCGCGCTGTCGTTCGCGTCGTCCTCCTCGTCGTCGTCCTCATCCCACGATGACGATGACGGACCGGGGACGATGTCGAGGGAGCATCACCTCCCCGGCGACGATGATGTCCATCGTCGTCATCGTTTGCAACGCCACCGCGATCGTTTTCGCGAGTTCAGGACGCCGATCGTGCACGTGCCGCACATCGCAAGGGTGCTGCTATTGTCCGACCTGCACATGGACTACGTCGCCAATCGCGAGTGGTTGTCGAATTTATGCGGCCGGGACGACGAGAACGAAAGCGACGACGACGACGACGACGACGATAACGAACGCAAGAACGACGACGACGACGACGACGATGGATCGAGGACGATGATAGTGATCGCCGGGGACGTATCGCACGATATGGACGTGTTGCGATGGACGTTACGGACGCTCAAGTCGAGGTATGCCGAGGTCATATACACTCCGGGCAATCACGAGCTGTGGATGAACATCGATAAGGACGATGCCGCCGTCGTCGTTGACCGCGACGACGACGACGAGGGGGGGGGAGGCGAGGAGGAGGACGAATCCGGACGACGGTCGTCGTCGCGGCGCGAGGCTATGACATCGATCGACAAGCTGGAGGACGTGCTGCGGCTGTGCCAGGACGAAAACGTGCGCATCGGCCCGATGAGGGTGGGAGGTGGCGCGGGAGCGGATCGTACAGGCATTTACGGCGATCACGACGACGACATCGCGCCGCATCGCGACTCGTCGACGCTATTGGTGATACCCCTCCTATCGTGGCATCACGATGCCTTCGATGACGAGCCCCAAATCGAATGCTGGGGCGGCATACCCCCGGCACGTAGGGCGTCCGCGGACTATCGGAGGACGATATGGCCGCATCCGCTATCGTCGTACGACGATACCGTCGCGAAGTTCGTAGACGGCCTCAACGACGTGATACTCGATCTGGATTCCGACGAATACCATACCACGAACGATGACGACGTTCGTGGTAACAACGAATCGATTATGACGTTTTCTCACTTCTTACCCCGTATAGAGCTAATTCCCGAGAAGCGATACCTCTCGTTGCCCACATTGCACTCGTGCGTCGGGTCGATCTACCTTGAAAGGCGACTGCGTCGCATGGGGGAGAGGTATCGTACGATGAAGTACGATGATGGCGTGGGTGGTAATGGAGATGATTCCATCGACGATGACAATAACGACGATGGAACCACCGCTCGTCATCGTCGCAGCAGTCACCTTCACGCATTCGGTCACTCTCACCTAGCTTGGGATGCGACCATCGAGGGGGTACGGTACGTGCATGTGCCCCTGGCCTATCCAAGGGAATGGAAGGAGAGGTCGAAATCGCTCGAGATCGGGTCCATGAGGGGTAATAGCACGATGAGTATCGGATTCAAGAATGGAGGGGGTGGGCGGGGACGAGGCGGCGTTGACGGTGGCGATGTTGCCAATGTCAGGTTCCCAGTCTGCATATGGGAGGATCCCAATATGGCCAAACGTGCCAGGTCGTCATTACCTCCTTCGTCTTCTATTACCGCCCTTGATAATGGCATTACTACTCATGGTGACGATGGCTTCCCCCCGAGGTGGTTGGGAGGGTGGTGGAGTAAGTATTATGCAGTCATGGAAAGGCAGCCGCATAGGAACACAGAGTTGGCGCCCTGGGCGGCGAAACGATTCAGGCAATTGCCGGGAGGCCGGATTGAAGCTTTCGATCATGTCACTGTAGAAGAGAGATACCTCTCATCTCTTGGCCGCAAAGACATTCATTGACTGTAATGTAAATATCAAACCCTGCATATTTTTTGATTAGACATGATGGTCGATTTGATGTATCCTACTATCTAGATAGCAGCACATGAGTAAGAACCAGTAAGAGCTGATGCCGAATCAGCCAAATCAGAGCACGGAGAGAAACGAAACATTGTTGGGACTGCTAAGCTCACAGACACAAAGATTCATTTGTGCATTTTGGATTAACGCGAGCTAAAGAAGTATGCATTTTTGGATCATCTGCGATTAAGTCTACCATTGCAGAGAGACAGAGAAAGATGTAGATGTTTTTGCAGACCTTATGACACTGCGACGCTGCTGCGTGCAAACTTGACATTCCTTTTCAGACCAATGGGATGAAAAGTATCATTCTCAATGGATGGTTGACTCATCTGTTTTTCATTCTTCCTATTCTTGCTTCTTGCACATGATAGTACACAGCAGACCCTATTGATTTTGTGCGCCCACCAACTGAGGTTCGAGCGAGTGTGTGAGTCTCATTCTTGAGGAGCAAAACTGTTGAGGGATGTGATCTATGTGTCAAGTGGGATAAGAAAAATCGAACGGATTTGAACAAGTTGAGGGCCACGTCTTCTTCGTCTCAAACTGTACTCTATAATGAAGTTATTATGTTTGACCCCACCCCCCACCACGCAGCTTCTTCCCGGGCGCCCGAGAGAGAAAACGAGGACTAGGCGAGCCACCCCCCCCTCCTCCCCTGTTGCTAACCGAATGAAAAGAGACGCGTCTGATTCTCAATTATTTTTATACTAAAATATCCCAGCGTGCAATGGCGGACCATGCCCACTTCACACGCGAGAGGGGTAAAGCATGACGCGCACGCGTCCCCCGATGCTCTGGGGGGGGAGGTCCCTCGCGAACTTGCACCTGACGACGCCGTTGCTGCCGTGACCCCTGCAAACGCGTCCCCAGTTGACCCTGAACTTCGATCCGTTCTTGCCCCCCGGGGTCGAGACCTTGGTGATGAACGCGACGCGCTTGCCGAGGTAGAATTCCACCTCCTCCTTCGAGTCGACGCCCTTGATCTTGATGAGGGAGGTGTGGTTGTACTGATTGCGCAGTCCACGCTTGTATCCGAGGATGGCGCCGTTGACGTACAGCCGGGTCGGTTGGGTGTTCTGCTTCGTCATTTTGTCTTTGTTATTGCGTCTGATCCAATTGCCGCCCCGGTGCCTGGTTTATTCGTCGTGGTGTTGTTGTATGGAGGGGTGAAGTAGTAAGAGGTAAAGTGAAAGAGACACCCATCTAAACTCCCGATCTTCCACGTGTAAAGGAGGGCAGATTTTTTTGTTTTTTGACCAAGGACAGACCAACCTTCTTCTTCGAAACTCTCTTCTCGTGTTCGCGCACTTTTTTTTCCATTCGCCGACGATCCAAAAGGGTAGAAATCTTCCAAACATCTCTACCATCAACGATGACCAACGCCGAAGAGGCCGAACGATTCAAGGATGCCGGAAACAAGGCCCTGCAGTCGGGTAACGCCACCGCCGCCATCGAGAATTACACCAAGGCCATAAACGCCGATGGGACGAATCACGTTTACTACTCGAATCGATCCGCGGCGTATCTGAAGAACGGGGACGGGAACAACGCCCTCGAGGATGCCCTTAGCACGATTGCGATCAATCCTGGATTTAGCAAGGGATACTCGAGGAAGGGAGGTGAGTGATCTACATCAGTTCCTCGTTCGACGCTATGTCCTGTATCTTGTGCCGTCGTGTTGGGGAATCTCCAGGAATGCGACATTCGTCTTTCGAGAATCGTTCCGACCCGTCTCATAATAACCACATTCGTTCCGTCTCGGCAGCCGCGCTCCACTCCCTGAAGCGATACAACGACGCCATCGCCGCCTACGAGGAAGGCATCGCCAAGTTCCCCAACGACGAAGCATTGAAGAAGGGGATAGAAGAGGTCAAACGTGACAAGGACGGACCGCCCCGCGGGATGGGCATGGGCATGGGGGGGATGAACAACCCTTTCGGCAGCCAGCTGATGCAGAAGATACTACTCAACCCTAAGACGAGGCCGTACCTCAACGATAAGGAATTCATGGCCAAGATAAAGAGGCTGCAGACGGATCCGAACTCGCTTATGGAGATGATCAGCGATCCTAAGGTCATGGAGGTTCTGGGGATGTCGCTGGGGGGCGGCATGGAAGATGACGACGAGGATGAGCCTCCCCCGGGTAAGGCATGGGAGACCCTTCGTAAGCCGCAGGCCCCGGCCGCGTCGTCCGCGTCGTGCGGCGCAAGTTGTGACGACTGCGGCACCGGGACGAAGTCGGCGGATGTGGCAATGGAGGACAACGACGACGACGTGGAGGACATGACCGACGAGACCCCTGCGGAACGCAAACGGAAGGAGGATCAGGCGGCGGCGACAAAATGCAAAGAACGGGGCAATGAACTATACAAAGCTAAGAAATTCGACGAGGCCGTCGCCGCCTACGACGAGGCAATCGCGCTGGATCCGACCAACATGACCTTCGCGAATAACAAGGCTGCCGTGTTCTTCACGTCTAAGAGGTGGGACGAATGCATCGAGGCGTGCCTACTGGCGGCGGAGGTGGGAAAGGCCAACAGGGCGCCGTATGAGGAAAGGGCAAAGGCGTACACGCGATGCGCGAAGGCATACCAGAAGAATGGCGACCTCGAGAAAGCAATCGAAATGTGCAGGCAGGCGCAGTTGGAGAGCTACGACAAGGCCACTGAGCGCATGATGAAGAACATGGAACTCGATAAGAAGAAGGCGGATGCGGCTGCGTACCTCGATGATGGCAAGGCGGATGAGGCGAAGGAGAGGGGCAACGAGCATTTCAGGAACAAGAAGTGGTGAGTGTGTTCTTTTTATGCGTCAAAGTATAAATGTCACTGGGGAGGTAGTACTCATTCATATTCCTTTATTCACTGCTTTTGTTTCATCATGACGCCGTGTTACTTGACAGGGGTGAGGCTGTTTTAGAATATGAAGAGGCGGTGAAACGCGCCCCAAATAATCCTGCTATCCGAAACAACCTCGCTGCGGCCCTTTGCAAAGTGATGGATTTCAACGGCGCGAAGAAGAACATTGAGAAGGCGATCGAATTGGATCCGAAGTACGTTAAGGCATGGGCTCGAAAGGGCGATATTGAAGTTCTGATGAAGGAGAATCACAAGGCTCTTGACAGTTACAAAACGGGTTTGGGCATTGATCCGTCTAATGCTGCGTGCAAGGAGGGGCTACGAAAGGTGACGACCATGATCAACTACGGAGCCTCCACCATGACAGAAGAGGAGAAGTTAGAGCGGGCGCGTCACGGCATGGCAGATCCTGAAATTCAGAGCATATTGCAAGATCCAATGATGCAGCAGATATTGAAGGACTTCAACGAGAACCCGCAAGCTGCGAATCAGGCCATGGCGAATCCTTCCATTCGGGCAAAGATCGAAAAGCTGATTGCAAGTGGAGTTGTGCAAACGGGCTAATGTGAATTCGCCACTGATAGGTTGAAAGTCACCGCCCCTGCAAACTGCTATAAGGGGTATTGATGGATATTCTTATCTATTGGTCTTAACCTTAGCTTCTGCAGTGTACTTTCGTTTCTGGTAAACATCTCACTAAAATTATAACAAAACAGTATTGGTGAAAACGCACGATACAATAAGACAAAATCATCTCAGAAGTTACTTCTAAGATCGTTCGTTCTTCACAACAGAAATAGAGCGGCTCAGCCAATCAATTAAACGTTGGTCGTACTTCGGTGCATCTGGGTTGAGCAGCAACCTTCCTGCGTTCCATGCAATTGATTCGCTTTGGCACCCTGCCGCCATTGGCTTTGGCACAGGCCGTTTGTTGTTTCCACACGCACCCGTAGCAGCAGACGTGACCGCATAAGCCAATGACAGGCAACCGTATCTTGGCAGTAGCGTCATAATTGTCCGTGTCATTAAGGAACTCATCGAGGCACAACAGACATACGGTGTCTCTTTCGTTCAGCAGAATGACGCCAACTGCTTCTGTGGATTGGTGAGGAAGAGAGCAGCTAATGGGTGTGATGTACTCAGAGGAAATACATCGCTTGTTAGACACCAGTGAACCTTGGTCATAAACACGTTTGAACATTGCTCCATTCACCTCCGTCAATGTGCCAGGGCCATCTCTGTCGTTATCCTTCCACTCTCCTTCATATACTATTCCATCCTTGTGTGTGTACACACCCTTGCCATTTCGTTTGCCCCTCTCCCACTCTCCTTTGTACGTTCTGTATTTCATGACACCTTTCCCGTTGCATTTGCCATCTACACCTATCCCGTTGCATGCCATCATTCCATTCTCCTTCGTAAACAACTTCTTTCTTAGCCGTTGCGTTCGCCATCCTTCCATTCTCTTCTGTGCACTGCCATATCAGAGAATTCATAATGCCATTGCCATGACGGCAATCATCCTTCCACTCTCCATCGTACGCTCCTCCGTTATATTTGTGAACACCCTTCACGTTGCTTTGTTATCCACCGTACACTCCTCCAGCGGAATATATATTTATGCCCTTCCCATGGCGTTCACCATCCTTCCATTCTCCTTCATACACACTTCCATCAGGATTTTTGTAAGCACCCTGTCCATTGCGTTTGCTATCCTTCCATTCTCCATCATACACACTTCCATATGCAAATTTTATTGAACCCTTTCCGTCACGTCCTTCCATTCTCCTTCATACAACACTCCTTCACCATGCAATCACCCCTCCATTCTCCTTCACATTCATCACCGTTGGTAAACTCTCCGTCCTTGGCAAACCACCTCGTCTTGCCAGTGCCACACCTTTTGCCATCAACAAATTGACCATCATAGACGCCTCCATTTCCATACTTCATTTTCCCCTTGCCATGCGCCCTGCCATTCTTCACTTTGCCGCTGTAATGATCTTCACCGGTAACTGTAATTTTTCTTGCCATGCTGCGGCCACCTTCCCTCTTATCGGCATCCCGACAGGAATAAAAGGAACTTTCCACTTTCCATCTTTCTCGGTGGCTTCCCTCCAAAGCATACTACCTCTCTAGGTGATGGGTTTCGTACCTACCATACAACGTGGTACACCACACAAAAAATTATTGGTGACCATGACAATATCCGCCACTTAGCATCATCATCGTTGGTTGTCTCATCATCATGCAATACATCACCCCCCGGGACGACACGTCCACCCTCTCCCTCCCCGAGCGTACCTTCCTCCGCTCGGCCGCGCGCGGGACCCTCCCCTCCTCCTCCTCCTCCTCCTCCATCGTCCGCCCGCCCCTGCGCCTCGACGGTCGTAAGGCGTCCGAATCCCGTCCCATCCGATTGTCGTTCGGTCGATGTCACAATCGATCCGAGTGCGTGGTGCAATTCGCGTCCGGAACTCGTTCCTCGGCATCCGTCCGGGCCGAGCTGGTCCCCCCCCCCAATCCAGACAGGCCCAACGACGGTCAGGTGAAGTTCGGCATCGACGTCGGTCCCATGGGGTGCATGGGGTACGAGGTCAACGACCGTCCGGTGTCGAATTACGGATACGGTGATGCGGTCGACGGAGGGGGGATGGGAGGAGGCGGCGGCGGGGCGGACGCGCCGTACGCTCAGAAATTGAAGTCCAATCGCATACTGCGGGTGTTGGAACGAACGCTGTTGCTGGGGGGGGCGATGGACGCCGAGGCGCTGTGCGTACAGAGCGGATCGTACGTGTGGAGACTGCACGTCGACGTATCCCTCCTCGACGATGGGGGGAATTCCGTGGATGCTTGCGTCCTGGCGGCAGTGGCGGCATTGCGTCACTATCGACTGCCGGAGGTGAGCGTCGTCGATTCCATCGCGGTGGACGACGACGACGACGTCGACGCGCCCACCGGGAGGTATCGCGAGGCGTCGATAATACACTCGGACGATCGCGAGCCATCCCCGTTGCCGTTGCATCACACGCCATTAACGTCCACCTTCGCGCTCTTCGCGGACGAGACCGGAATCACGACGTACGTATCGGCATTACTCGATCCGTCCGATCGGGAAGAATTGGCTTGCGACGGACTGCTCACTTGGGGATACAACAAGTACGGCGAGATGTGCTGTCTTGACTTCCCCGGCGGGTGCGAATTGCGTCCACGACAATTGATGTCGTGTTCGAAATTGGGCAAGGTGCGATGCGTGGAGATATGCGAAATGCTCGAGGTGGCGTTGATGGAGGCGGAGGGGAAGGCGCAGATGGAACGGATGGAACGGCTGAAGAGGTCCACGTCATCCGCCGTCGCCGTCCCGATAGCTACCGCCCCCAGGGGGAACGAGGCGATGACGTCGATGCATTCGAACGATGGGATGGACGTCGACGAGCCTTCGTCGTTCCTCCCGCTTGACGATGATCGAACGACCGACGACGCTGCCGCTAGGAGGGAGGAGGAGGAGTACCGCGCTCGCGCCCTCGATTACGGTTCCGGTCACTTCGCGGCATCGGTGAAAGAGGACAAGAAGGACAACGACAACAACAAGAGGGGTGCTGCTACCGGGAGGAAGAACGCTAACGGCAGGGGCGATGCGTCCTCCCTTTTCAGTGCCATACTGCGATCCGCCCAATCGTCGACCATGTCCGTGGATATCCTGGGGAATAATGCCGAACTTGTTGGTAATAGGGCCGTGAGCGATGGTTCGAGCTTACCACGCCGGAAGGAGCCGATAGTCGAAATCATCGCTCACCGAGTTATGGAAGTCAAATTGTCGGAAGTTGACAATGGGAAGAAACCCCGAGGGGTGAATCCGACGTCGTCGTATCCTCGATCCATGACGATCGACAGCGACGAAGAGGAAGTCGTGCAATTGCGAACCGAATTCTCTTCCACGCGAAGGGCCGCAGAGGCAGGCACAGATCCTATACCACCGCAAGTGTCGAAGAGGGAAGCACTTATGGTGACAGAGTCTAATGCGGTTTTGAATGACGAAACGCCCAAAGCAACAAGGATCAACGGCGATGAAGGGGGCGTTGCGAAAGATGAGGCCGGGGCCGCTACTAAATCCAAGAGTAAACATGTCGAAGAGGAAGAAATCACCGACCTCTCACAGGCGCTGAAAAGGAAAAAGAAGAACAAAAAGTCAAAGAAGTAATTGATAAGAACATTAAATCCAGTCGATGTTGCCTAATTATATCATCCCTCAATCTTCGATAAGTTATCATAGTACAAACACTCAATAAGTAAAAAGACGCCTGGTATGATCATCAATCGGCAACTCAATCTGTCATGGGAACAGGTTGGCTCAAGACATGAAGGACTCGATGTTCTCATCCCAGTTCCGTGCTCTGAGTGAATTTAATATCACATCTTAATGGCTTTCATGTAGCCTCAGCCTGGCCCACTTCGTGATCATTATTTACCACCTGACACGTTCAATTAGACAATTTCCTCTCCATTATGACTCAACAATGAAATACAATTTATTTCAATCAAATCCAAAGCTTTCTCCAATCTTCTGCGGTCGCTTTCTTTCGAAACATTGAGTTTTAGGTCAATCGTTCCAGTGAGGGTGGTTGTCAAGATAAGGTTTTCTGTGCACATGAACTTTGCAAAATTGTCTGATGTTGAATAACACCTCCAACGGTGCCATTGTGTGCTTAGAATCGTTTCCTGCAACCTAGGCAACTAAGAGACTTGTGATGAGTTCCACTTTGTCAATCACACTACACGGCAACATCAACTTTGGGTATGATGATTTTTATATGAAACTTGGATTCAAGGTATCGTAGTTCATATTTGATGCAGGCTCCATTAACTACGTTTCAATCTATATATAAAATGATTCTTTTACTGTTCAAGAAATGTTCCCAAGACTTTGTTGTGCAAAATTATAGAGTTCGTAATGAGGATCGCACAGATCTCCCTGATGTTCTGTTCAACATTATTGCTAACGACTGCACCATCACTTGGCCTCATATCGTTTGCGACCGACCTCCCCTCTAACTCGAGACAGAAGTTCGATAGGATCTGCGGACCTAAGACCCCCACCTTTTTCTTGACAGTCTTCCTCTTCTCTTGGGCGGCATTATTTGCAATAGCTTTGGGATAGCGACAACTTCAAAGACAATGACCAGAGTGGAGGAGGCGCAGTTTATGTTGGGGTTTATATAGTTTGGTCTGGCCTGTGTGTACAAAGGACAGACCATATC
>JALLBA010000250.1:0-22866 GCA_036939675.1 Cyclostephanos invisitatus | reverse complement strand
GTAATATTGACCTGGGGGTCAATTTCTGCTTGACGCGTTGAGATCAGAAATCGGCGATTGGGGGGGGGGGCATTAGAGTGGTTCGTTCGTCCTTTCTGCTGTTTTGGAACTTTTACGAGTTTTTTTGATTTTGTGGCGGGAAATTCTTGAGTGCAGCCGACAATGTGAGGTGAAGGCATCCAAATTTGACAACCAACCTGCTGTGGAAGGTAGCAAGAGATTGAAGAGAGCAGGTCAGGCCAAGGTAAATGGAAGTCACGGGAGAGAGCGTCGGCAACATGGCTGGACGATCCGGAAATGTAATCGAAATGCAGGATGTATCTGTGCACTCGTTGATGTATGCCATAGATGGAGGAGATAAGCTGGGGTGGACGCGGTGGAGGCACTGCCTTTGCGTTCCCAGAACGTGGTGCTTAGGTTGTCACCCTTTTAGAGGACTGTCCGTTCTCGAATGTTGAAGCAGGAAGTGAGAGCATTGAGATGGAGGAGCCCGCCCGCGAGTTCGAGGTCAGAGTTGGTGATGGTCCCGGAGTGGTTGGAGTCTGTGACAAGATGCGATTTGAGTTGTTCCGGCCAGATGTGCAGCCACACGATCGGAGAAGATGGGTCAAACCCCTCACGGGGGGTGAGAGTGGGCCTGGGGAACCAAACGCTGCCAGCACCCAATCCCGATGCATCGGGATGACCTGTTGCGACAGGGGGGAGTGGAACGACTTCCACGATGCGCGTTGGACAGTGTGTGATGTTAGCATGCATCCATCGAAAGTCGTTGAGGGCGTCATGCACACTTTGTGGAGTGCAATGCACCCTTTGGATTGAGATGACATCACATTCTGCATGGTACTGAAGTTGTTGCTCAATCCTGGAAGAGCCAGAGCCATTGAGTGCACTTCCCCAAGGGTTTCATGCCAAAGCTTCATGCTGGTATGGCGTTGGGTAGCGGGGAACAAGTCGAGGATTTTAGCCAACCGGACGACGCGTTGCGGCAGAAGCAAGATTGTTATCTGGACAGTGTCGATGATCCATCCCAAGACCAATGTCATGGTGCCCCACGAGCAATCTCCTGCATGTAGCTTCTTGAGGGAGACGGGCTCCCGACGTTCCGGGCTGTCAGTCATCGAGAGAGAACAGAAGACATCGTCCACGGCATGGAGGAGGAGGTGCCGCACGCGCCACCGGTTGTTGATTCCCATGTCACTCAAGTCCAATCGCTGTGCCGCTCCCACAAAATTGTCCAAGTATACGTCAGTGTACGATAGCGGGGTCGCCGGCGAAGGGAGGGAAGGGTCTCTTGCAACGGGTGGGAGAGGCGCCTGAGTGTGGTGCGAAGGGATGGGGTAAGGGGATGGAATGCTTTCTGCAAGGTCGCCGAGGTGGTGGGGCAGTGGAGCGACAAACCGTCGGATGCACGCGTTTGTGAGGTCGGCAATGGTTTCCATTGCAGTAGAGAACACAGGTGGACTGTTCTTCCATCCCATCGGCAGGACGAGGGGAAAGGCCATGAGTGGGTCTTCCCCCGGGGCCATTGGGAACGCGACTCCTAGCTTTGGGATGTCGCCAACGTTGAGCACGATGCGGTAAAAATTGTCGCTGATGTTGAGCTTGATGAGAAAGACCAGCCCAAATGCCGGGTTGGCACAAAGGATTTCATGGAGAATACGGTCGAGGGCGTGTCCAAACTGCATAGCTTCCATCGCGGCGAGCGGGAGGGTGTTGGCGTTAACGTCCCACCAACTATAATCGACAATCCAATGGGGCCGGCGGTCGCGTTGGGGGATGACACCTGGGGGGGAAATGCGAAGCCCGGGGAGGTGTTGTACCGCCGAGTAAGGAAGAACTACTCACTGCCCCTTGTTGATAATATCAACGAACTCTTCTTTCAGATACTCGATGTATTTGTGGACTGACTGTGTGGGCCCCTGGTGAGGGCGCGCTGAATTTGAAGGTGGGTCCAAGGCGAGGTAGAGAACTTGACTGGTGCACAGCCATGCTTGTAGTTGTAGTGGCGCAGCAAGCGGCGGGCCGGGTGGTGGACATTATCAAGGTGCGAAAAATCACTGAGAGGTCGGCAATGGGACCAAGGGATTGCAGCAACCACGTGTCACAGGCAATGTACTCACCGAGTTCTGGGGGAATGCCGCTGGGCCGTGACACATCGGTGACAGCCGCTCGTTTGTGCGCCGGGCAAGGAGCCGGGGGCGACAAGGGGGCTGACCGTTTTGTGGACATGGGAGGGGGGCCGGACTACGGAAGGGGTGGGTGGTACTTGATCGCAAAGCGAGGGTGGCATCAGAGCAGGGTGAAGGAAATTGGTGGTGAGGTTAAAGACATTACCCATCACTACACTGCTCCCGCCGCCCTGTCATGCAGAAACAAAACTATGGTTGCCACACCACGTGACCATGGGGGCATACTCCTTGGCTGAGTACGCAACGTGGTCATAAAGACACGGGCAGATGGCATTGCACACCCCCTTGGTGTGCCACGCCAGGCACAAGGGCTTGGCGCCATCCCGTTTGGAGAACGGGAGGGCTGGGATGGTGCCAGCCTTGATCTTGACCCGAATGGCCTTTGCCTTGAGGGCGCTGGTCTTGTAGGCACCAAAGAGACCCTCGTTGAAGGCATCATTCTCGATGCGGGAATTGATGCCTTTCCCTGCGGCTGGGGGGGCTGCTGTCCCATTACCCCCGGTACTGGGGGGCAGGGTCAGTACGCTAACTGTTGAACCCGCAGAGGTGGTACCTGCTGACGGCACGGACCCACGTGACGAGGGGAACGAGCGAGTGTGCAGGCCGAGAAATGCCCGCAGGTTGTAGCGGCTCGTGAACGTCTCGGCCAGGTTCGGCTCCCATTGCCGCTGTTCCTGGATGAAGTCAATGATTGCGTGGGGGTCGGGTGGACGAACGTCCCCTAGATTGTGGTCGTTATGGCCAAAGTATTTGGTGAGCTTCAACGACAGCCACTGCAAGTGGTAGACTCCCTTGAGGCCCCGAACTGGGGGACATATGTGGAGTACGTTGCCCAGCCAGGGTCGTAGGCATTCATGAACCCATAATGCTGTTGCAGGAAGGTGACAAGTGGGTGGCCAGCAGGGAGGAGAGCCCAATAGACTGCCAGCATCCAAAGGATGCAGCGGACTGAGTCATCGGGACCCGGGAGGTAGCATCGGCATAGGAGGGCGTAGCCCCCCCTGCTGAATAAAGTCAATTTGGCGGTTGATGCTTTGTGCCACCTCGGCATCCAAGTCCATGGAGAGAAAAGCATTGCTGAGTGACCCAGACTCGAGGGCATTGGGGTTGAAGGACGTGATCTGTGTGAGGAGGAAGAGCGATGGAGTGAATTGCTCATAAATCGCACCCACTGTGAGGAACTCATTGGAAACATTGGCCTCGAGAATGGTGAGGCGGTCTTTTGACGGGGCCTCTGCCATAATGCCCCACAGTGGTGCTAGTTTGTTCTCCTTGCCAACACCGCAGTACCGCAGAAGGCGGGCAAAATTTTTGACACCCAGCCACAACGCAACCGACAAGTTCTCCTTGAGCTCCTTGTCAAGATGAGCGATGGCCTGTTCCTGCTGGCGCTGTTGTTGCCCGGCCACAGTGGTGTTGATCAGCGGCTGGAGGTTGACCTTGGGCTATGCGACATGCCGGAGGCCGGTCAGGTGTGTCGATAGGACTGTTGCTGCCTGTTCGAGGAGGGGGACGTGCCGTCCAGGGGGTGCGGGAGCCGTGATGCGTACCGCCGACACTTGCCCGGGGCCCACAGTGATGGCCGCAAAACAGAAATGGGTGAGGGGGTGACACATCCCCGCCATACCGTCAGCCTTGATGACCGGCAAGATAGTTTCAAAGTAGTATCAGGGCGGGATCCTGCCTGGATGAGCCAAGAAGAGAGCTGCGTACTTGTTAGGGATTGGCACCAGGCAGCGGGTGCTCGCCATCACCAAATGGCCCAACCACTGTGGCCTGGAGGTCGGCAGTCAGCAGGCCGCAGACTAAGCCCACTTCCGGTAACACCATGCGCCCGGTGAAATTGAACAAATCGTCAAAGAGCTTGACAAGATATCCCTGTGTGCTGATGATCTCTCCTTCAAAGGCAAACATCTCTTGTTGTTGGTGGCGGGATGTTCCGGCACCCCCATGGCACGGTCCCGCTTGAAAGGGATGAAGAGCTGCGTGAGACGCTGGTCCACTAGAACCAGGAGAGCTACCGGGAGGTGCTGATTGGTTGACACAGCAATCATTTGGCATACCGTTTGGGGAGAGGGGTTGTTAGCTGTCGCGTCAACATTGAAGGGGTCAAGAAATGCTTGGTAGATTCCATCGATGAGGAACGGGTCGCGAGACGCGTCACTGTAAAGCCCCACAAAGAAGGTGTGGTCGGCCGCCATAGCTAAGAGCTGTGGGAGTCCTTGTTGTCGTCAGGTTCGCTGTCGCTCATGCTGATGCCGCTTGTGTTTGCATGTAGAAGTGAGACGTCATAAAACACGTTGTCGTCAGCTTGATGCTCGCTGTCGCGCGAGCTGATGCCTCTAGTGTGTTCCGGGGGGAGTTCGTCGTCACGCTCGATCTGGTTTTCAGGAGGGTAGTGGTTAACGCTACCGTCCTCGTCCTCGTCCTCATCATCATCGTCGCTGTCAAGTCCGGCAGGGTGGTGTTGGGGGTGCTCGTTGCCTGGGATAAGCAGATGTTATCGGAGTAGTCACTCTTCCAGCACCCCCTAACGTCGTCCCACTTGATCAGTGGGACGTGCAGACAGGACCCATCGCACAAGTCCACGAACTGAGAACTGGCAGAGTAATCCGGGAGCTTATCCTCATTGATTTGATAGGTGCCTTAACCGGCCTTCTTGCTCTGGTTGATGGAAAAGGGGATCCCAGTGGCTGCGAGCTCATGGATGAAAACCTTGGGACAATAAGTGCCACGGGCACCAGAACAAAACCGTCCTCGTTGATGTGGGGCGATGGGTTTGCGCTATCCGTCCGCAGCGTACCGGGGAGGAGAGGGCGCCAAGGCTTCCACGAATCCAACGCTTGGATAAATTCTTCGAGGCTGGTAATATCGGCGGGGATGCGGAGCCCACCGTCCTCGTCCGAGACGCCAACTCTCGAGTAGATCTACGAAGACGACAGCCGGGATGGCGCGTACTCATGCGGGGGGGGGCCCTCAGTGCATTACACTACGTCCAGCGGCCATCGACTTTGATGCCGCTGGCCTCTTAACTTGATGGTCTACGCTCGGTTCGAACAAGAAGTGAGGGGAGGGTGAGATCGTTCACTTTTGTTCGTTTCACGCACTTGCGCAATAAGCGACGTCTGGCACCGAAATTGCAAGATGTGCGAATCCCGAGTCGTAGGCAACTTCAAGTCCCCTGCACTATGACCAACAACAGTGGTAATTCTAGAAGTTCTTTTACCATCCAACCTAGAGAGGGCATCATGATGTGTGCGAGGAGGCCCAGACAGACAACGTCTAAAAAAAATTGAAGACAGAAAAACATGATCGAAAATTAGACACATACGTAGGAAGTAGTAGAGTTTTTCTCACCCCTAAATTTTTCACTATGCTGTACGTACTCACGTACGTATGACATGAGAATATTATCTTCTCACACCTCCTACGTACTACGATACAATACAATACTCACACTCACAAGTTTGTCCTGTCCCTCCCTCACATGAATGTGTTTTTTTGCACGATATGAAGAACACAATAATATCGCTCCTCAAACTTTCAAACCGCGGTCGATGCTTTCAAGTAATAAATACACTTCTTTTGTTTGATTGGGGTTCAAGCCAAAAGGTGCATGCAATCAATACCCGAAATTCACGATTATTTGCAATCACTATGACCGCCCCCGCCACCACAGTCATCGCCCCGCAGGATCTGGGCGTCGCCGAAACGTATGCTGGCGAACGATCGGATGCGGCCAATAGCTCAGGACATTGCGGTGAATCCAGAATGTTCGCATGGTGCGAAGTCGAAATGATTCAAGATGCCGTTTGTGGCCATGGCCTAAACCTGACGGAGTCTCGTGATGATGATGCCCAGAACGAAAACAGTCCAGTGACTCCAGAGGGTGGAGTTGATAGAACGTTTGAAGATAAGTTGAAATTTTTTGCTGAAGGGCTTGAACCGACGCAGTCACTTTCAATTAAGAACACCAGTTCTGCAATTCAAGATGCTTTAGTATCCAAATCGAATATTGTGAAAGCCGTAACACTGACACGCACCAGCAGCACTTCAATGAGCATTTCTGGTGTAGATAAATCGAGGTTTGATCATCTCATGTGCTTGGTTGATTCAGCATCCAGGATTCATGGTGCTCAGAGCATTCCTGTGGCTGACGTGTACGTCAACATGGGTATCGAATGTGGTCGGTCCATCACAGATGTGAGATCTAAAGAGATTGCTGTTCAGCTGTTTGAAGAGGCATTTGCCATTTACCAGGCAAAGTTGGGTGACAGTAACAACCAGACTATCCAGTGCCGGGTCCATCTTGGCACGACATGTCTTTCTCTAGAGCGATACGACGAGGCGCTTGACTGTTTCTGCATGGCGGTTTACATGCGAGAGGCTCTCGTTGGTGAGCTTCATCAATCGGTATCCGAACTTTGGGTCCTAATATCATCTGTCCACCAGGCTACATCGAAGTTGGAGCTTGCTTTAAAGGCGAGTGCGAAGGCATTGACAGGGTACCGACATTCATATGGGGACAAGCATCGAAATGTCATAGAGGTATTGAAGATGATTGCACAGATTCATATCAGGATGGGGAATAGTGACAAGGCAAATGATATACACAAGTACGTGCGCCTCCATTCACCCAAGGTAGACGCGATGACTCACTGAGACGAAAGAATCAAATAAAAAGATGTCAGACCTTAAACAGGCATGATGAAGCCTTCAACTTAACACACTATAGTAGTTTTCACACGAAGAGAACATATAAATAGTATGGCTAGTTGGGAAATCGTTGGACAGCACCGAAGAAACCGGGCTAATGGTAAATTGAAAAAAAATCGTACAGTAAAGGGATTCCTCCACCGTTTTCTCTTGTTCTCTCAATCTAATTCCATACACATTTCATTCACCGTTGTTTCCTCAATCGGATCGATCCTGGCACTCCCCGGTACTTCCGCATTATTCTTCTCTGCAGCCGACGACTCTTTGACATTTTTCATCCGAGCCTTGGCCATTTGCAAAATCAAGGCCCTACGAGAACTCCTCTCGTTAGGATTCGTTACGTCGGTAAACATTGAAGACCCCCCGGATACTAACGATGATTCTGCGTCTGTTCGTGTTTCCCAACTATCTTCCGCCACTGAGACTGGTGTTGGCTTTTTCGCCATTTTTTTCCCGAGTTTGGTGGAGAGGTCTGGTCGCTGGGGGCTCTCCTTGCTGTTGATTTCATAGACAAGGAGAGTGAAGGACAGAGCGGTGGTTAATAAAAAAAAGGAATGTGAAATAACTCACTTCTTATTCATCATTCTTTTTTGCTGTAAACGAGACTGAGCACCTTCCATTAGGGAGCTTGTTCCGCTCGTGACCGACTTGGTATCATCACCATATTGATGGTCCGTGGCGGTGTTGATGTCGTCGTAGGCGTTTACTGACGGGTCAAATTGGTGATGATTTACAAATTTAGGGTCCATCATTTGATGATGCATGATACCACCTACTTCTCGTGGACCACCTTGATTCATGCCGCCAAATATTGCTCCTCTGGTTGCAATAGCCTCATCATCACTGATAAACATACAATTTTTACAAGAAAAACATCAATACAAAAGAGTAAAATAACTAAATACTCATGTTTTGGGAACTTACGGCTGATCCCCTCTTTCCGCTCTAACAAAGGCCCCTTCCTCTTGAATGTCTATCCATCGCGGATTCGCCATCCCCAGCTGGCCCGGTGGAGCATTAGCATAAGGCTGATAAGGTCCAGCACTATATGGAACGCCAGCGTGCAAATGATTCATCCTAGTCGGGCTGGGAGCTGACATGTTTGAATTACCATATGGATTAGTAATAGTGGATTGGGGAGGCATGGGCATTTGTTGAAAATGCGGTGAGTGCGTCCCGAGTGGCATTCCCCCTGGCGTAGGCGAATAGTAATAATTCATCTCACTGTCAAGAGAAGTGGGAGGTGCGCCATGATGTTGATGCAGTGGTGAATAGCCAACTTGCTGATCGGGCACCCCCATCATGGGCGATGGATAATACTGTGCACTCGGATCCATGACATCGGTCTGTTCCTGATGCATCCCCGGATATTGCGTCGGATACATGGGACCAACGGACCCCACGCCCCCCCTAGAATTAGGCGGGGGTCGTCCTCTCGCTTGGCCTAGCTCAACGTAACCAGACCCTGGAGGACTCATCATATTTGATCCCGCCGATGCTCCGTGAGCTAACGGTGTGGTCGAAATCCCCGCCATCGAGTGCGGTCCTCCTCGCATCGGCGAGGTTGGGTAGCGACTCTCCCATTCCTGCGCTATTCTTAGTGCCTCGTCCCGAGCGGCCATGAAGTGCGGGGGCAACACCTTCAACCATGACTGCGGATGGAGGAGGTACGGCGGCAATGCGCGACACGGTCCGAGGTGGTAGAGCTTAAGATCATCGAAGTCACGTTCCGTGAGGTCGTAGACTGATTCAACCTCCTCCACAGCCGCGAAGCTCTTGAGAGGCCCGGCGTCCTCGTGCTTCATCCCACCCCCGGCGTTGTTCGACTCACGATTCAACCTGTACAAATCCTCCGGACTGAGACTCGGGCTTAGGAACGCCAGCATGTATATCTCCGTCCCCCCCAGCTCCGAGCGGTAGTAAACATCCTCCTCGACGTTAATGGGACCGCCCGAGAAGAAGCAGAATTTGTTCACAAGCGTCCACTCGGCGGGTTCCTCCAATAGCTCGGGGGGCGCCTTCTCGCACGTCATCGGGAAGTCCGTCTGCAACACCGCGAGCGCATCGCGATTCAGCGGCTCGACGTCCATGAGACGTGTCATGCCCACGGCGCTACAAAGGAGGAAGTAAAATCCACCATTGGGATGACATCGCTTGCGGGAGTGGAAAAACGGCACGCCGTCGGGCAGTGGCTTGTGGCTGAAGTGGCAGTACTTCGATATGCGCCTCCATCCGCTGCTTAGGAGCAATTCGTCCGGCAGGCGGCTGAATTGGTTCGGGTATGTGTTCTCGACCCGCCGCAGGTCCTCATCGCATATTGTCGGACAGCCCTTAAGCTTCATGGCCGCGGCGAGCATGAGCACGGTGTTCCCGGTTAGAGTCAATCCCTCGTAGTGCTGTGTAGTCCGGCCGATCCCCGCCTTGGTGAAGTAGCACCGTCTCGCGAATCCCGACGCCAGCGGCTGGGTAATCAATTTTTCCGTTTCCTTGGCGGCGACGTCCACCACCTCCTTCTCCCTGTCCTTCCGCTTGTTGTTGTTGTTGTTGTTGTTGTTGTTGTTGGACGACGACGACTGCTTGTTGCTGCCGCGAGAGGAGGACTTCCTGTCATCCCTCTTCCTGTCGTATGAGGCATCGTCGTTCTGGGTCGTGTCGTCGTCGAATTCCGAGAAGGGGGTACTCATCTCCGATGGCGAATCGATGGGCGGACGCGGCTTCCGATCGCGTCCCCTCCCCCTGGACGACGACCCCGACGATGACTTCTTCCTGTCCTTATCATTCTCGTCGTCGTACGTCTCGTCGTCGTCATCGTAGCTTCCGGTGACGTCCGTGGCATTCGTCTCGTCGTCGTAGTCGTAGGACCCGGTCGGCCGCCTTCCGACGTGTCCCCCCCCGCCGCCGCCGTTGTTCCGCCCCTTCCTTCCTTCCCCGCCGCCGCCGCCCCGTCCGCGATTGCCGGCGTCATTGTCGGGCAGGGTCAGGTCGTCGGCGTCGTCGCTATCCCCCACCGGGAAGCCCCCCCCGGCGTCGCCGCCCTGAAAGTTCCGCAGCATCGGCCCGCACATGTTGTCGAGGAAACCGAAGGAGGAAGAACTCGCCTCAACACAACGATTATTCGCAACGTCGTCGTCGCCCTTCTTCTTCTTATTCCGTCCCCCCCCCCCCCTCTTTTCGGATGAGGTTTTTTTGCCATCGCCCCCGCCGCCGCCGACGTCGCCCCCCCCGCCGTCGAGGTCCATCTTGATGACGCCCCCAAGCGCGTCGGACATGCGGCGCGCCGCGGCGGAGACGACCTCGGTGGCCTTGCGCCCAAGCGTCGTGGCCATTTCGAATGTCTGTCGCCACTACCAACTCTTATCACCGTCTCGTTTTTAGCCGTTGTTATTTTGTACGATACCGTGTACGATATTCCGCCGGCGGCTCAAGAATACGAAAGGATCATGATATCATTCTTCACTCTCCCCGCTTAAACGAGAACCTTTGTTGGAAGTGCTCCCCAACTCGCTAACAACGGTAAGAAAAGAGAAATCAACTGGATGTTAAGTACGATATCTAATACTAGTCCCAATCTCCGGACTTTTCGTCAAAACACTACATACACCGATACGAATGTAGAATCAAAGTGTATTGAGTCCTCGGTAATTGATGTCCGTTTAAATTTAGACTACGGGAAGCGAGAGAGAAATCAAATTCTCATTGGTTTCCGAGTTGAACACGACACCTAAGTATGGCATGTGCGATACGTATGGTACCGGATTCGGCCGGGCAATAATGGTTTTTTGTCTCTAGTTTTTTTGACCCACCCCGTGCAATGGTCTTTCGGAGGGGGCTTTCTCTGCGGAAGAAAAGGTCCTGGCAGCAAGTCGAAGGATGGATCGCGTAGAGACTCAGCATCGTGTTCACGCAGTGGGAACATCAGCTCCTCCCACGTCAATATCGCAAAAATGGACCGATTGCATTGCCTGTCTACCAGATTGGTTGTTGCCGACTTCATGCTCAGGTTGCCTGGGTCAGTTAGTTGAACGGGAGGATAGACATTCGGACGGCACCGACGTCTACGATACGCGTGCCCAGCGCAGTCCATGTAGCAGCCCGATTTTTTTGGATAACGATAACGAAGATAGTGCCGCCCGGTCGAGTTTGTTGGATAACGATAACGAAGATAGTGCCGCACGGTCGAGTGATAGCATCGGGTTGATTCCAGACGGCGATTCCAAGGATGGGGGCTCAGTCAAGTCCGTTAGGACAGACAAACTCAAGAACTCACAAGCATCCACATCCACCCCCAAGAATGATAACGAGGGCATAGAGATCTCGCAAGACGAGGATCGCAATATCATGGCGATCTCAGAATCAGCTGCTGCACCCTTGCCTCGCCTGAGCAACAGAATTGGCACTCCTAGAGGTGTTTATCGACGGAGGATTGTCGATTTGATTGATGCGATTCAGTCGACGCCTACTCCATCATCTGTTCGAAATCAAGTTCTTGCTTTTCACAGCCATCATCAGTATCCAGTGGCTGCGGCTGCACGCCGGAATGAATCGTTTCCCGACGACAATACTTCTCTGGGCTTAGCAACATCGGGCGTTCAGGTGGTGCGGCCACTCTCATTCACACTCTCGTCCCCCATTGTAACGAGGCCAGATGTTTCATTACCCAGTAAATCCTACACTCGTCGCTCTTCACTTGCCATTCCGGTGTCACCCCAAATACTTGCCAGTCCACGTGAACATCGACGCACTAAATCTCTCCCGACTGCATCAGCGTCAACGCCTCCACTTTCTCTGTTGGATGATTCGGCATATTTCGTAGCCGCATCGCACCGAAGTGAAAATTTCAAGCATGGCCAACCTCATTCGCAGGAATTCCACGATAAAACTGCAGTCTGTGTTGAGGGAATAAGTTTCGCTGATGGAAAAGAATGCCTATTAGATTGGTGCTGCGACGCAATATCGGATATGGGCGTTGACGCTCACAGCATCAGCCCAAGCAAGGGCAAAGAAGGTTGTGGAGGATATGTTGATTATGGCGGCGTGTACCACCCTTGTACGCAGGATCGTGAATGTCAGGGATGCATCTTCCGTCGAGGTAATCATCTTGATAACCAACACGAGTGTGGAGAAGAAAACGGAGAGATGTACTATGACAGTGATCCAGGAGAGCACTTCGCGATTGGGACAATTTCGCGTAGCCGCCATCTTGGCACTTCCGAAGATAAGGTGACGCTGATCGGTGCCACTACATTTCGTCACCGAAGACCCAAACTGAGTTGGACTCGCAGACGAAATCGCCAGAACCATCGGAATCTTGGTAGTCCTGCTAGCATAGAATCAAGCCAGGATAACAGCGTCTGCTGCGATAACAAATCCGAGGAGAGTATTCGACAGCAGGATGGTCAGCAGGCCCATCTGTACGATTATTTTTCACTAAATCATGATTTCTTGGCAAATACCTTGCAGACGGGGATTTGTACCACGAGTGTGATGGATGTGAAGAAATATGTTCAGGTAACTATTCCCATCCTGTGTTTCTCTCCTTTGTATCGTATTGTCTTCTAACCTTCGTGATTCTTCGTGATTCACACCGCTTTAATGAACTTACAGGATGCCTTAAATTCTAGATGGAGACTGCTTTGGCACGTAAAAAATACCACCAAACTCTGCGATGTATGGATCGAAAGAGCATATCGCTACAACGGCACAGAGATCGTCGAACCAAAGCTCATGTGGTACGAAATATCTGAGCCGAATTTGAGAGAGCAATACCGCTTGGGAGTTCACCCTTATCGAGTCAGTCTCTTCGCATTGAGGAGGATCTTAACGGTTTCGAATGAAGCAGGCTTGGGGGGGATCCTTCGACATTCGCAAAAGGAAACATCCGTCATGGCACTGACCAATCCGAACTCTCTTCTTCTTATTCGCTCAAGTCTTCAAGAAGATTATATTTTTGAGGCCTCATCCGCCGAAGAACGCGACCACATTGTTCACTTGTTGAAGATGGCAACGGCTCGACTAGTGTCTCATGCAATGGAAAAAAATGGAGACTTGATGATAGAGGAGTACTTCCATGAAGGATATTTATCTTAATTGGAAAAGAATTAAGCTCTCCATGTCTCTACTCAGGTCTCCTACAGTTCATTTTTTCACAATATGTTGACCTAATTAGAGCAATAAAGTGATATGCGCGTTTGCAGCAATCGGTGTAGCAGTGCAGGAGGGGATGTCATTGGTCCCAGTTCGCGAAGCTCACAAGACAGGCATATCACATCAGGCCTGAAGGGAGGCTAGAGTTGAGCGGAGCCCACAGCCAGAAGCGATGCAGCTAAAAAGGGCATCATCGCACTGAAGGATATTTGATGAGTGACGCTCAAATAACAGCGTTACAACTTATACAATATCACTTTATGCAGTTCTCTCTAGTCACTTCGCAGCAAAACCGACAAACGCAAAACTAGCTGCAGCTGACACCTTTCTATAAATTCATTTGGAAATCGTCATCTCTCCTCAGTTCAAGGCACTCCCGCAGCTGGTCTAGTGCAACATATGGGGGGATCCTCGTGCATGCCTCGCACCAGCCAGTGCTCATACAAATAGTCTTGCCTGTTTGTTCGGAGGGAATGAATAGACCACACCTCTTGCACATCGTACTTTGGTCAATTACAGGAACGAATGGCCCAAATACGTGGCCTTTGGTATGAGAGTACTGAATTCTCTTCGACTCTGCTGCTAGAACTGTCATCACAGCACGAGTTTTCTCCTGAATAGCACACATCGAATCGCTGTCAGCCGACACGTCTGACTTCTTGTCCATCATGCTGGACATGCTGGAGTACTTTTGGATCTGACGATTAAAATCCTTGGCGAGTCGACGTTTGAGGTGATGGAACCTGTTCTTCGTGCCATTATCCGTCCGTCCCTTCAAAAACCTTGCGATTTTACACCAAGATTTCCCAAACCTGCATTGATGCATGACGGGGTGTCACATGAGGCGATTTGCGCTACCTCTAAGTGTATCCCGTGGTTTCGCAAGAAACTCACCGAAAGAATGACATGAACAAAAAAACATCCTCCTCGGCACTCCAGCGATCTGTCCGGAGCGATAAGGAAAGATGATTGATCCTAATGAGAACAAAGGAAAGTGAGCAGAGTCTCCCATTGTAAAGAAAGGAAGGGAAGTCAGAGAAAAGACGACACGGAATTACGTACCAGCGCTCTCGACACTGTTTGCCATTTCTGGGGTTACAGTGTTTCGCGACCTCGGGCCACTTGATGTTTTTACCGGCTTCATTGAACGAGTTAACGACTGCCTTCAGGTTTAAGTCCTCTGCCTTAGTCCACATCATCGCCTTGGGTTTCGCCTTCTTCGTTTCCTTCATCGAACCGCAAAATTGCGGGATGGGAGCCCTCTTCTTGCTGTCGAAACTTGTAAACGAATGTATGCTAAGAATGTTTGCATCGTCGAAGAGAGGGACGTCATTGGCACCTTCGAAGAATGACATCGACGAAAACGACGACGACGAGAAAGATCCAATGCTGCCTTCGTCCTTCATTTCTAAGCGCAATAAAGTGGTCCCATCCTGACGACCACCATTGACAAATTTGAGGTAATCCCTCGACGGAGTCGGATTGATGTTCACCCACTCCTCCTTTTCGTCGAGGAAGGACACGCGGAAGGGATGGAGTTGGGCGGCATCGTATTCTTTCACTTCTCCGAAGCACCAGTCACTGGCCGAGGCTCGGCGGACTGGCACATCGTGCCCGACAAGGCAATTGCCGCAGAGATTTTTACAAGTCACCGCGGGCACTCCATCCCCGTCCTCCTTGCTCACGACGTACGTCTCGATGATTTGCTTTGCAGTTGCGGTGCCACAGTTGACACAGGAATTGCCAGACCCCCCCCTGTTGATCTTGGGCCTCACGCCGGTTAGGAGGACTACCATTTTCTTTTGTGGGCAAAGCATTCGCGAGTTGTGAAATGTCGACGCCGAATGACGGCATAACAAAGCGTTCGAGTCGTGAAATGTCGACGCCGAATGACGGCACGATTTGGGAGGGATGGTTGGCAGTTGTCGGATCTCATCGGCTAAAATCAATCCGTCGTGTTCGGTAAATTTTGCTATGATGTGTTATGACTGATATTCGAGAATTGTGCGAGTATTCGTAATATGAAGCCTTGTTTCCTTCGGTCCTGGACGCGCCTGGCCCCCGACGCTCCTCAACCCAGCATGAAGATTCTGTTCGCGACGTCCTCGACCATCCAATCCATCCCCTCCATGAGTCCCTCCCCCGTCACCGCGCTGCAACCGCGGATGGACCAATGCCGATTCACGAACGACGATCCCTCCCTCAACCCCAATGCGCGAGCGATGTCGTCGGCACTCAGCGCCCCCCTCACATCCTGCTTATTCGCGAATATCAGCAGGCTCGCGCCCGCCAACTTCTCCTGATCCAACAGCGCGCATAGTTCCGTCCTGCAGGTTTCGAGCCGCACCCGATCGGCGCTGTCCACGACCCATATCAGGCCGTCGGTCCGTTCGAAGTAATTGCGCCAGTAGGCGCGTATCGTCTTCTGTCCGCCCACGTCCCACACGTTGAGCTGGTAATTCTTGTGTTCGAGAGTCTTGATGTTGAAACCCAACGTCGGCTCGATGGCATCGATCGGCTCGCCGCAGAATTTGCGCAGGATCGTCGTTTTGCCGGCATTGTCGAGTCCTAGGACGAGTATGCGAACTTCCTTCTCCTTCTCCTTCACCTGATATTTATATATTCGATGATACGAAGTGCGTTGGATTATCGTTATTTCTGCGACGGGGAAGAAGCAGTATCGACGCCTGCGCGCTGCCATCGACTATCGGGACAGATGGCCGGGTGTGGCGCTGTCATAAAGCAAACACCTACTGACCTTTTTCAGGATCGAAAGGAGACCCATTTCGCTAATAAATGGGGGATGGATTTGACTAGGTATTATCTTTCAGAAAATAACCCACGGTTTCACCGCCGCCGCCCTTCCTCCTTCATTATGTCAATTGTCTCCCTCCACTCCAAAAGCTTGTCCGGACGTCCGTCCGTACCTTACGCGGACGGTCGCATCCCGAATGAGTCATTTTTATTTGCCTCTTCAAAACGTACGCTTGTACGTAGGAGTTAGTTCACTCTTGCATGCTACTCCTAATAGATTTCAGTGCGACGTGGATTCATTTGTTTTGGTTTCGCCGCCTCGATCGGCTCCTCCAGCGATTTTTTGTTTTCTTCCATTTTTTTCACAGAACCCCCCTCCATCCCTCAATGACGTAAAAGTGCCGACGCACAATACAACGCTGTGATACTCATTCACCATCTCAGATCATTTTTTACATGCAATAATGGCGTTGCTCGTCCTCGTCGCCTTCGCCGGCATGATCGGTAGGACGATGCCGTTTTCGTTCGTTCCTTCCAATGGTTGTCGCGAGACGAAGATTCCCACACGCCCTCCGAGATTCAGCTCGAGGACGACGACGACGACTACTACGACGACGACGGCCCTTGGATCGACGACGTCTCCCGAGGCACCGACGACATCATCGTCCTCCTCCTCCTCCTCCTCCTCGTCCCCCCGCACCGGAGTGACCAAGGGCGACACCAAGGGCGCGAATCTCCTCCTCACCGACCTGAACATATCCACCGGATCCGGCAACACCATATTAAAATCCATCAACTTTCGTGTCGATCCCAAGGAACGTTGGGGCATCGTGGGACCGAACGGATGCGGCAAGAGCACCCTACTGGGCGCGATCACCGGCACGGTGCGCATCGACGGCGGAGATGCCCTCGTGGCGAGCAAGGTCAAGGTGGGATATCTGCGGCAGACGGCCGTTAGCGGATCGACGAGGACCGTGAGGGAGGAGGCGGCATCGGAAATGGAGGAGATCAATGCCGCGAGGATGCTAATGGACGAACTCGAACAACGCATCACTGCGGGGGATATGTCCGAGAAGACATTGAACGATTTGGCGAATGCCCAAAGTCGCTTCGAGGACGTGGGGGGGTGGACGCAGGAGCAGGACGTCGACCTCGTATTGAAGGGCCTTGGCTTCCAACCGTCGGACTCCGATCGTCTTTGCGGTGATTTCAGCGGCGGATGGCAAATGAGGATAGCCCTCGCTAGGCTCCTATTGTCGCAGCCGGACCTATTGATGCTCGACGAGCCGTCGAATCATCTCGATAGCTCGGCGAGGGATTGGCTCGCCACGTACCTATCGAAATACGAGGGTTCGATATTGCTCGTATCGCACGACGTCGCGCTACTGAGCAAGGCCGTGAACAGCATCGCGGAGGTGAGCGGCCAGACCCTAATACAGTACGTCTCGTGCGATTACGACAAGTACCTTAGCGAGAAGGCATTCCGCGCGAAGAGCGCCATGGCGGAATACGAGCGCAACGTGAAGGAGGCGGCGAGGTTGCAGGAGTTCGTGGACAAGTTCGGCGCCTCGGCGACCAAGGCGGCGAGCGCGCAGAGTCGGGTGAAGATGATCGAGAAGATGAGACGCGAGGGTAAGCTCGATCCACCCCCGATGGGCGTCGTCGAGACTAGGTGGAAGCCGTCGTTGGTCCTGCCGGATCCGCCCAAGGGGATCGGTGAGAAGCTCCTGGTGTTGAAGAACGCGAGCATCGGCTACGGGGACGGTTCGCCGCCGATCCTGGAGGGCATCGACCTGGTCGTGAATCGCGGGATCAAGTTGATATTGCGCGGGCCGAACGGCGCCGGAAAAAGTACTCTATTGGCCGCACTGCGGGGCAAGCTTCCGCTCCTCGCGGGCGAGCGCATCGAGAACGATCGACTGCGCCTGGGCGTATTCACCCAGGATTTGGCCCAGGAGCTCGACGTCGGGCGGCGGGCCATGGACCTCGTTACCGACTACGCTCGTGGTGGTCCCGATGGAGATATCACCATCTCCAACCAGGACGCGCGTGGGGTGATGGGCAGGTTGGGACTGAGCGACGAGAAGCCATTGAGGAAGGTCGGGGAACTGTCCGGGGGCGAGAAGGCGAGGGTCGCATTGTCCATGTTTGCCTTGAAGGCTAGCAACTTGCTACTTCTTGACGAGGTATGTGTTAGTCCGATTTCTCCTCTTGACATGCTCTCATTTACTTATTCTAATTTCACGACGCTTTATTCCTATCACCACCAGCCTTCGAACCACTTGGATATTGAATGGTGAGTTTATAGAGCGACCCTTGCCTGTATATGATACAACGAGGGGATATCTGATTCAGTCGAATTCACTGTTCACTCGACACAGCATTGAAGCACTTGGAGAGAGTCTTAGCAACTGGGGAGGCAAAGACGGATCGATCGTGGTCGTCTCACACGATCGCGCATTTTGCGAGTCGGTTGGCTTTACCCACGTTGGCACTGTCATGGACGGAGGCGTGGTGATTGAAGAACGTGGATTAGAGGATAGGGATTGGGCGCGATACGACATAGCGGGATCAGCATCGGGCGGGTGCGAGGATGTGGCGCCGACGGCTGAATTAACGTCCGAAGAGAAGGCCGAGCAAGAGCGCAAGAGAAAGTTGGCCTTCAATGCACCGAAAAGGATGAAAAAAATAGAGGAAATGATAGCTAAGGCCGAAACAAAAGTGGCAGAGTACGACGAACAAATGATGAAATTCGGCAGCGACGCAGAGAAGCTCATGGAAATAACGATGAAGAAGAAAAAAGAAGAGGATGGTGTGGCGAAGTTAATGGAGGAGTGGGAATCGTTGGAAGTTGTACTGGCAGAAATGAGCGCTAAATGAGTTAACCCTGTCATACTAGTTCCCAAAGAAGAGGATGGGTTGGCGAAGTTGATGGAGGAGTGGGAATCGTTGGAAGTTGTACTGGCAGAAATGAGCGCTACATGAGTTAACACTGTCATACTATCCCAAAAATTAGAGCCCGAGCCACTCTACGTCCAACACATCTCCAGTCATTGAATTAACCTGGTCTAATGTTGACTTCCTCAATAGTGAATAAATGTTGCTGCCCCAACCGTTATTCATATTTTTTATTGTTCGGAGGAATACCACGACATCATCAAGTCTCCTTTCGCAAACGCACAATGAGAGGAAGTATCCAACCGTATCGATTGCGCTGCTGTCGGGATCCGGGTTGGACGAAATAAAGTCTTTCAGTGGGAGTACATTCTCATCATAAAAATTAGTGAAATTGTTCATGGCACAGGCACCGCTTCGATCCTCCTTAGCAGGAGAGTTATGGACGGATAAAACTTCAACATCAGTCAGGTGGTCGTTTTGATCAGGTTTCATGGGCCTGTTTGTCTTGTGCTTAGACTTTTTCATAATCTTGACATCATCGTCATTTGCAACCTGTAGCTGTAGCTCCAATGGTAAACATTCTAACTGACTTAAGCTCAGATCGCGTCCGACCAACTGTTCGTCGCCCGATTTGATGCATGCAAGTTTGAGCATCCTTCGCACACTTGGTTGACCAGCTATTGTAATTGGTTTATCATTCCTGTGGCTCTTACCCGAATTCGAAGATTTCAGTAGTGGTGAGTTGCTTGAGATTTGGCTGATTGACTTCTGTCCATAAGTTGCTCTCACTTCCATCAAAATATTCTCAGGCAAACTACGCAGTACATCCTGATCAAGCTGGCTGAAAGAGGGCATGGCTGCACTATCTGATGCGCCGCATAGATCATATTCCGGCAAAGAAAAAAGATCTTGCTTTATAGTCTCATGCATCTCACATGATTTGTGGCTGCCATTTATTGTTCCCGTCGTGTCTTTTTGCAGCCACTCAGAGAGTTTTGATGGGCTTGAATCTAAGTTTTCAACGTCGACGTCAGATTTCAGCGAATTCATTACGATTCCTATGCCTCGTATAGATGAATCATTGACACTAAGTTTCTCATACAACTTCATTGCAGCTGAGTAAATCACATCCTCGTCTCGAGTGAGTGTCACTTCGGCACTCCTCGACAAACTATCACATTGACCGTGTCCAAGAAACTTTCCCGGTACTTTTGTGGGATCTTTGCTCTTCATTACCTTGAGAACAAGCTTGGACCCTCGAACGGCAGCCCGCACCATCCTGTGTTGCACTTCCTTCGCCAACCCTTGCATCATATAGTCTACGCCGTACGGGCCATCGAAACGGACTCCGTAATTACACTCTGCACCAATAGATTTCCGAACTGCAGGGGTAACTGGCCGGTCATCCTGTCCATAACAAAATTTCACAATTTTATCAGCATGACTTGTGCCGATTATCTCGCCGACCACATCGGCCGCGTCATGCTCGAGATCCCATACGTCGTTTATGGTGCACAAGCCAAGCGACCGAAGTTTTCCTTCAAACTTGCGTCCGATACCTGGTATGTCTCGTAACGACCGAGAGTGGAGGAATTCTCGCCAATCTCTTACAACGCAACATGCATTCGGTTTCACTCTATCGGCGGCGAGTTTCGCTAACAACTTCAAAGGGTATGAAGGAGAATTATTGGTGACAAGGAATAGAAAGCTTGTGCAGAAAATACCACAACGCACCTTGTTTGTGCCAACACCGATCGATGCTGTGCATGCTGTCTTTCTGAAAATGTCTGAACGAATATTCTCTGCAATTGAATTCGCGAAAGCAAATATGTCATTCCCGAGATCATTGTCATTAGAGTTGATGTTGATCTCGAGATAGCTCTCGTCACACGAAACTTGTTCCACACATCCATTATATTGATCAGCGTAGCCATGTAATAGATCCACGACTACCCCAGTGACCTCTTCGTAACCATCAAAATCGTAGGGCAGAACAACAAGGTCTGGACAAAGCTGAATGGCATCACCTGCGGATGTTTCGTTGAGAACGTAATTAATAACATAAATATTGGAGGTAAAGAACAACAGGTTTGCTTCATACATGCACGCACCTAGGAACATTCCCTTTCGTACGCCATGTTTCCTTGCAATGTAGTTGCACGTCGAAAGCTCAGAGGAGGAATTCTTGCTTTTAGTCTTGGTCGCATTTTCATTCGGGATGGATCTCCCTACATGAGAATGCCCGACAGCAACTGGCTTGTCTCTATATTGTGGGTATTTACGAAGTGCCACAGAGGCGAAAAAACAGTCCATATCGACGAGAAGAACAAACTTCTGTGCTCCGGCTATTGGTTCTGAACGAAACTGTTTTGTAGTTTTAACACGTTGTTTAAAGCTCCCGATGTAGCTCAGGCGTGAGTTGCTAAAGTATGATTCGAGGAAGTTTGGATCACTGCCTACAGTGCGTACTTGTCCATCAATATGATAGCTTGCCTCGGATGAATGCTTGTCTTGCCATCGGTGCTGAGTCTTTGTTTTATCGGATGATCTCATATTCGAGCCCTCTTCTTGCGACGACGCGTTTTCATCCATTTGTTTATGCGCTAGCAATAAATTTGGGCGGAAAAATGACTTGACCGATTTCGTTCCAACGGCATCTCTATCCCGAACATTTTCCAGCAAATAATCACCATACGGCAACAGCTTTCCACATTTTACGCTGCGGGTTATCCACTCTGGTCGACAAACTGGCGTCGGCTTTTTCTGGTGTTTGTATATATGTGCCTTTGCAACAGAAAGTTGTTCGGCAATTATGTGAGTTACTCGTTGAGTTTCATACTTCTCCAGATCTCCGCCATGCTTATGCAGTAGGCGCATGAGAGTCGTTGCATCAGGCGATGTGTGGCCATTAACTAAGACAACGACCCCCATGAAGAAAAGGTCGGGTCGAGGATTTGGCTTTCTGGATGATTTTATGGATGGCGTTTCTGTTCGAATAATTGGCGGCGAATGATCTGCAGATGATACAGGAGAATGCTGCGATAGCTGCGAAAGGCCCACTTTGGGTGACATTGAATGACATTGTGAATATTCTTCAGGGTAACGTTGAACAAGGCAATCATATGCGATCGCTCCATCCTCCTGGCTTGAGTTATCGCGAAGTGCTGGTTCCAATTCCTCCAAAAGCGACCCGCCGTTACACCTAGGACTTTCTGCAATCCTTTTTGATGGGGGCATGAAGCGACTAACGCAAGAATCGTCACGTTCAAGATAAGAGGGATGAGCAGCTCTATCATTGTATTCCACCAATGTTATCTCTGATGTTGTCTGGGTGCTACCACTTTGACTATTCTCGGCTTTCTTTGATGACTTATCGACAGTAAATGATCGCCTTTTCTTGAAACACGACGTTCCATACCTTTTCTGCAGGTTGTCTAACACGCCAAGAATAGAGTCTGTCGGAGACTCCCTACCTATATTCGCAGTAGCCCGCTTTCGTAACTTTTGTTGACGTGTGACAGCCGAAGAAAACCGACTTGATACCTCACCTGCGTGCTTCCGTTTGAGGTTTTTCAACACCTGCGACATTCCCTTGACACCTAAATTTTCATGAAACCGAACTGATTTTTTCCTCGTTGAATTCTCATCTCTAGTTAGTGAATCGCTGTCGCCGAGCGCATCACCCAACGTTGTTGTCGTCGACGACTTCTTAAATATTACTGCAGAAAGTTCAGCGATTGGCTGTTGCTGCGACGGCGGTGGCGGTAGAACCAAACCGAATTGTCTCCTCTGGAGCTCAATCTTACGCGCCATGTAATCCCGAAAGCCATCATCGGCAGGAACAGAGGTAAAGTTGCTCATTTTCCTTCGCCCCCTCATGCGTTTTTGGGGTTCAACGCGCGCTGCTATTTACATTGTAATGGCTCTGTCTGATCAGCGACCTCTCGTACAATCATTTGCCACTGTGCTATGCCAATCGGGCTGTCCTCGCCATCGTCAGACTCTTCGCGCACGCAGCAGAGCTACCTCGACCCTTGACCTTCGACCTCCCCATCGCCATACTAGAGGAGAGAGTATTGGATATTCCACCGGCCAAAACTACCGTAGAGACCGGGAGATAAGAACCACCGGGACATAAGAACCAGACACTAAATCTAACATAATT
>JALLBA010000249.1:0-22877 GCA_036939675.1 Cyclostephanos invisitatus | reverse complement strand
TCAGCTAGTCGGCGTTACCCTTGGAAGGCTGAGGCGACAGAAATTGGCGGAGAAAATAATTTTTTTCGGAAGCTCAAAAAAATGTGGTCGCAGATATGCGACCACAGCGGGTTAAGCTGTTAAGGACAGGCGCCTCGGTCCGGCGGGGGCTGGACCGTCCACCCAGCAAAGGCCAGACCACGGTTAGGTGGGAAGAACGGTAGTTGCTGTTTTTTGACGCGCCCAGTCTGAACGATTGTGTAGTGAAAAGCTACAGGCATTCTCCAGTTTTTCGTTTTTCCCAATATTTAATCTGTCGATTGCCATCCATCGGACAGATCGGATGGAAGAATATGGTTTGAATCAACACCTCATTGAAAAAAAAGTAAAGCAGCATAGCTTGGATCTACCACTGACTCTAATGTACACTCACATAATTAAGTTGATTTTTGCTCTACAATTCGTGTTTTTACTTTTGAAGTATCACCGGGAGAAACATGAGTTCAAACAATCGTCCCTGATGGGACAGGTATAGTTAATGCGTCTCATGTATGGTGGATCGTTATCAAGGGGCGAATTAATGATGATGCCCATTGCCAATCGACAAGTTTATAAATTCACTGGATTTGTTCGACGACCTTATCCTCCTCGACCATATCCCGATTGAAGTTCGTCTTCATCTCTCTGAGAATCCTCAGCAGCTCGTCCTCTCTGCCCTCATAACCTGACATCATCTCCTCTCGTCGTATCCTTGGGAATTGCAGCGCCGCGCTAAGGGTTATGATTTCTGCGCGAATCGCCACCGCATCATCGGCGACATTGGCTTTTGTGGACAAGTCCGAGACTTCAATATTCTCCCTCAGGAAGGATATTCTCCTCGAGTTGGAATTCTTACTGCACAACAATTTTGACACATCTTCTGCAGACATTTCCCTGACGTCCTCGTCATCCACGGCTATAATCCTGTCCCCAAACTTAATTTTGTTCACAATCGGACTATCCGCACGAATGTATTGCACAAACGCAGGCCCCGGAGGCTCGGGCGGTTCCGGCGAGAGGAGCATGACGCCAAGCTTGCCGGGGGGCGCGAGGACGTCAATCCTGTCCCCGGTCCCGTCCTCCTTCGCAACGGCGACTAGGCCCTCCCCAATCTTCCCCGCGCCATGATCAGATGTCACGACCCTCAAAACTGTTATCTTCCTCACAGCGTTGCCGCTCCTACTCGCGAGCATTTTGCTCAACTTCACGGCGTTCATCGTTTGAACGTCCTCGTCGTCCACAGCGATGATTCGATCCTCGAGGCGTACGTCGTCACGGACGGGACAGAAATCCTTGATCTGGCATACATAAGCGCAACCGCCCTGGGGAGGTGTCTCGACGACGATCCCGAGCTTCCCCGGAGGTATGAGGATGTCCAGCAGCACGTTTGAGGTGGTAGGAGGACCTCCAGCGTCGTGCGATGTGGGAATCATCGGGTGGGTATACCCGGGGATCAGCGTCAGGTCGTCCAGATATCTGGAGGTTCCCTTGGTGTCAGAAGAACTGACGTCGGCGCGAACCAAAGCGCGGTCGTTGCTACCCGATTCCGAATCGATGCCATCGAAGCGCCTCATGCTCGACGCCGGGCCATTTCCCACCGGTGACATGTATTCCTTGTCCTTACGCCCACGTCGGTACATCAAGAGCGCGAAGGCCATGAGCAGTACCAAGCCGGCGCACGCCGACCCAATGATGATGTAAATCGTTTTGCTGCTCATCGTTCCATCGCCGGGTTCACCCCCCCCCTCTTTTTCCACTTCCTCCGCTACCGCCGCGAGCTCGCTCGGGGGAGGAGCCAAGCGAACGCCCACGGACTCGACGCCGTCGTAATACGACGAGAGTTCTCGCAATGACGAGATGTACGCTTCGCGATCCTCCGACGACAAGAACGGTTCCATCGCAATGTGGGCCTCGTCGTATGTCTCCGGATCCATCGTCCTATATGAGCTCCGCTGCCTGTACACAACCTGTGCGTAAACCTTTCTGTCGTCGTCGTCCTGCGCCCTCCTTTGCCCCACCATAACCTCGTCGCCCCCACGCAGTAGTCGTTTCCTCCTCGATTCTTGGTATATCAATATGTCGACGACGACGTCGGACACTTTTGACCCGGCGTCGTTGAAGTAACGCTCGACGTGAGCCGCGGTGACCTCCCTCCACGCCCCCTTTTCCTCGATGTCACTTATTCCGCGCATAGTCATGACGAGCGGGCCGTACCACCCACCCGATACCTCCTCTCCGCCATACGACGAGGGCGCAATCGAGGGCGATGTCGACGATTTAGGCAAGGAGGGCACCGTCGACGACGATGCGACGGAGGGCGGCGACGATAATACGCTGGGGAGGTCGGACGGATGCGTGGATGGATATTTCGTTGGGATTGAGGATGGATATGATGAGGGATAATTCGATTGTATGAAGGATGGATATGATGAGGGATGATTCGACGGGACGAAGGACGGATATGAAGATGGATGATTGGATGGTATGACGGATGGATAGGGAGATGGATCGTATGACGGCATCGTCGATGGAGTTGATGATGGAGTAATTGATGGAGTCGTGGATGTTATCGAGGTGGGATCGTACGACGGCGTCGCGGACGGATGCAATGACGTAGTCGATGCGGACGGCATGGTCGAGGGAGAGAGGGACGGAAAGAATGACGGAATATTAGTCGATTGTGCGAACGACGGTGGCGAGCTATGAAAACATTTAAGATTGTGTGGGATGGTAATCATGAACGACGGTGCATTAGCGCGATGGAGGTCTCCAAGAAAGGAGAAAAAATGTTGACCCCGATGTTGGGGGTTGACTGACCTTGGCGGGCTCGATGAGCCATTCACGATGACATCGATAGGGACCTCGCCATAACAGAGCGGCGATGGACACGGATCGCCCGTTGATGATGGCGGTGGCGGTGGAGATGGGGCGACGGTCCCGATGGTGGCGATTCCGCCTACGGGTGCGTTTGTCGGAACGTCAAAGGCCAAGTCCCCGGGATCGATGTTTAGGACCAATCCGACATTCACGACGATGCCACTACCGCCTCCTCCTCCATCATCGTTTGCGTTCATGGACGTGAGGTCGAAGCAGGGCGTGTTGCCCGTGCTCGGATCGACGGAGCTCTTGGTCGCAACCTCGGATTCCTCCTCACCCGTCGAAGTTGTCGTCGATCCCACCTCCTCCCAGGTATACACGGGCGTTAGGGCGTACCATCTCGGCGGTTGGACGTTGACGTAGTACATCCTACCATTCATCACCTCGATATTTTCGAATATGTAATCGCCCCCCTCGTCGGTATCGGTCATTTGCAGCAGGGGGAAGGCATCGCTATTCGGATCGCACGAGAAGAGCCAAACCGACACGTCGATTATGCCCATCTCGAATGCGTTCTCCGGATCGCGTATTCCATTGGCATTTTGGTCGTAGAATGCGGTTCCACTTATCGTCGCGGTCGTCGTCGTCAATGAGGATGATGGCGACGACGGGGGGGGCAGGACGCCAACGACGTCCTCGAGTATCTGGCCGTGCACCACCACCCGCGGCGAGGATGGGAAGAGATATGAAGATGGCGAGGAGGAGAGCAGCAGCAGAAGTGACAACAGCATAGTCATCGGCGGTATTGGGAATGGGGAAGACGACGAGATTGGGACGGCATTCCTCCTCGCGCGTCGACGACGGCGCGACGACTTTGACGTTGAGGTAGACGTCATCAATGTTGACGACGACGACGACATTGCGGCGATATAATCCATGCGACGATGATTCTCGACGAAGAGATGCATGATCGACCCTATCGCTGCCGATTCATCCTGCCGACTCGTCGAGGGTTCTCTCTCCACAATTTGGCAAGGATTTTGGGCCGCGCCGTCGCGGTCGGTCCATTGCTATGAACAGGTTTCTTTCGGGGATTTTGAAGAGAAGCCCTCCTGACTTCTGACGCCATGCCAGTCGTGTGGGAAAGGGCGGTGGGAGGAATGAGCGCGCCAATTTTGTGGTGGTTAGTTGGTCAGACCTCAGGGTCACTCTAGCGACCTTACAATACGGACCGTATTTTAGAACATAAGTTAAAAGGTCCCAAAATTGACCAAATGAAGAAAAGTTAGGCATGCTTAGCGTCGGGCATGACGTGACGGTCAATATGGTGCCCCATATATTCCAAAATCGGCCAGATATTCGCCAAGCTACAGACCATCTACTGATTAGTTAGCAATTTTTTTTGCTTCACCATGAACCGCCGACCCCACGGCAATAAGTATGAGCAATATACGGCACAGGCGACTGCCTACTATGTATGCACAGAGGATGGTGACTTCAAATGTCCTCATCCGCCGAATATTGGCGGAGATATTTGGTGGGGTTGGTGGTTGCCATATGGTCGGACGTGGGTTTGGCGGAGTTGTGGTGTGTGTGCCTAGATAAAATAGCTAGGTAAAATCGGGTAAAACGCTATCGAAGAAATCGACCATGGCAATGGCGTCGTCCCTACAGCTGACATGGGGCCACACTCCCGGCAATAAAGCATGCAACAATCAACTCACATAGTATGCAACGGGTTGGCGTCATTAAAACTAGAAAAAAATTATTTATTACTATTAATATGACTACTATTGCACGTCGTTTCGACGACGACGTGCAAAAAAGATGCAACGTCGACGAAACGATGGGCACCGCTCAGCCCGCCGGACAAATTCGACGTTGCCGATGCCAAGTGGACGCCCGCATTGGTGTTGGGGTCAGGGGGCGCCAGGGGGGGAAGGGGGGGAGGGTGAACCGGCGATGTATTTTTGTGCAGACTCATCCTGCAGTTGGGGTCACGGTGTTTTTTCTGGCAACGCGATGTGGGTGGTTCAACGCTTAATATCTCTTACTAAATGTATGGTACACCCACCATGTAAATATCTGTGTAGACTAATTCGAGGGCGGGGAACACAATGGTGATGTCAAAATTGATCTGGCTGGTCAATGGGGGGGTGTTATTAGTATTTTTGGGGTTCTACATAGGGACCCTATATTGACCCTGACCAACAAGGAGATAGGCCCAAAAATTAAAAGTGGTCTATGGGCGGGAAGGGGGGGCGTGTGCTCACGGTTGCCCCCATTTTTTAGTCTGGCCGCTCAGTGAAGATTTCACTTTCAACAACACAATGCACACGATGGCGTTGCGGGGATTGGGGACCGGGGACCAACTTTCTACTTATCCCCCGAGTATGAGTTGACATTGCGCGCGGATCATTTCGCACTCATCGGAGCCAAGCTCGTCAATATCGCAATCGAACCCAGTCCGGATAACCCACCCCCCCCACCCTTCCCAACCACCAACGAAAAATGTTCGGCTCGGCCATGCCGCGCATCTGGAATAGCGGGCTACGTTCCTCCTCCGCGTCCGCCCAGTCCCAGGATCCCTCGGCGACGTCGTCCGCGCAGCAGCCGCACATGCCGCCGCCGCCGTCGTCGTCGTTATCGTCGTTATCGTCGTCGTCGTTTACGAAACAGCCGCAGCAGCGGGGGAATTTCAAGTCCGCCCTCGAGAGAATCTCCGTTCCGGAATCGCTCTTTCGCGGCATCGGCGTTTACAGGGTCAACGTGAAGGGGAAGCTGGAACCGGCCACCCTCGCTCTATCGAACGACAAATTCGTGATATCGGTATTGCCCCGAACCATCGCCCAGACGTCGAGGTCGACCCCGACGGAACGCGGCGGAGGCGGGGGGAGCATTTCCGGTAGCATCTCCGGCAGCATTCCGGGGGGCGGCGGCCTCAAGAGGCCGAGCATACTGACGAGGGGACGCAGTGGTAATACCAGCCAGGGGAGCGTGGGGGGCGGTAGTATCGGCACGATGGGTTCCATGGACGGCGGCGATGCGAATTTCTCCTTCGACCCGGACTCGTCGGTGGACATCGGATCGATCGATCGGATACAGAGCGGTCAGAATACGCTCCTATTCGAGAAGGCGCGGTGAGGCGAATGACGCCTTCGATTCTTTTTTATTTTTCACCTCTTCGTTCCCCCTTTTTCCACTTTTTTTTGCCGAGGAACGCGATCGCATCATCTCATATTCATCGCTCGTTACATTGGGGGTTTATGGCGTGGTCGGGGCAACGCATGGCGTCGTCGGGGCAACGAAATAAATCGCAAATTTCTTGTCATCTCGACAAAGGCAACGTGAGAAGAAGGAGAAACTCGCCGCCCGGAATCAGAACGGCATACCCCTCCTTGACGAGGAACGATCGCTCTCGCTCATTTTTAGGGGAGCCAAGACCCTCGACCTTTTAGTGGACGTTGGCGGCGACAGGGAAATGATCCTTAACGTTCTCAACAGCCTCGTCGCCGAATACGGGAGGGCGAAGGTCAAGGTCGGGAACGAGGTGCTGCTGTTACGGTACATTTGGAACGACATCGATCGGGTGAGTGGACCATGCTTCTTTTCGTTTTGTCGTCGACGTTGACGCCCACCGGTGGATGAAAAAATTACGCTCCCCATAACATGAAATTCGTCAGGATAATTCCAACACAATCAACGAGAAGGAGATGGGGGAACTGCTCAATAGGATCAACTTCCAGGTGAAAGAGAAGAATACTAGCGCGGTGTATCAGAAATTTGCAAAAACTCTCGGACTTTCGACGGAGGTGCGTAAGAAGGGCCTGACCTTCGATCAGTGCGTCACGCTGCTGCACAAAACGAAGAGGGACACATGGCAGGTAAAGCCGGTGACGCAACTCTTCTTCGACATATTCGGCCAGTTCATGAACAACAATAAGGTCAGGAAGAAGGTATCGGCCGAATCGTTCCTGACACGCTTCCTGCAGACAGTTCAGGGGGAGGTGAATCGAACGTTAGACGACGTGATGGCGATATTCTCTAAGTTGCACGAGCTGGAGCTGGCGGACGTCGCCAATCACGTAACGCAGCCGAATTACATAAGCCTCGAACAATTCGAGGCGTACTTGGTGAGTTTTTATTTCTTGACGTGTTACATCGTACGAACCCCCACTCCTCAATGTTCCTCATTCGAAATTCGATTGGGTGTCGCCACGGACGAACATCATAGCTGAGTCACGGGAATGACATCTTCAACCCAGATAGAGAGAGATTCGACAAGAACGATATGAAAAGGCCACTGTCCGAATATTGGATCAATTCGTCTCATAACACATATTTGACTGGTCATCAGCTGACTGGACTCTCTAGCGTGGAGATGTATTCAAAGGCATTATACCGAGGGGTAAGGTGCATTGAGCTTGACATTTGGGACGGAGGCAAAGACGAGCTTACCGGCAGTCCCATCCCGGTTGTTTACCATGGCCATACCATGACGTCGAAGATTCTATTCGAAAACAGTGAGTACAGGACGTGTCTACTATTTATATATCAATCCACATTTCACCTCTAAATCCTGTTGCAAATATGATTCTCTCGCAGTCATCAATACCCTTCAAGCATTTTTGAGGCTTCATCCCAAAACCTATCCTTTGATTCTTTCTCTGGAGAATCACTGTAGCGTCCCCTACCAGCAGGTCATGGCGCAACAGCTAAGGTCAATACTAGGAAGTAAATTGTACATGCCGGATGAAAAATCAGTCAAAAGGCCACTTCCTTCTCCTCTCGAGTGAGTGTCTCGATCGTGTCGTATGATGTCATTGATGAATATCATTTGTATCAATGTCTGATCGTCAACTGTACGCACATCATCAGTCTTCGTGGTAAGGTTTTGCTAAAAGGGAGGAGGATTGTGGAGGCCACTGATGATGACGATTCAGACAGCGACGAAGCCGATGACGAATTGACGGAGCTTCAATCAAACTGGACGGAGAAAACAACCGCGACAGTGAGTATCTATCAAGGTGAACATTATTTTTCATTTGGCGAATTTGCACAGCTCAACCGTGTCCTCCTTGCGCGGCTTGACAGGCGAAATCATCAAATTCGGTGAAAGTTGGGATCGCTCCTGAGTTGGCACGTTTGACCTTCTTCCACGGAACGAAGTTCGAGACATGGGATAAAAGCAAAAACTCTTTAGCATATCACATGCATTCCTTCAGCGAATCCAGAGTTACTACGTTGTGCAAACGAAACCAATCTCACAAGTGGACACTATACAACCAATCACACATTTCTCGTACATTTCCGTCAGGGTCCCGTATAGACTCAAGCAATTACAGCCCAATTTTGGCATGGTCTGTTGGGTGCCAAATGGCAGCTTTGAATATTCAAACTCCAGATGAGGCTCTTCTCGTTAATGATGGCCGCTTCAGGGAGAATGGAGGAGTGGGGTACGTGTTGAAACCGCCTATTTTGATGATGGAGAAAGAAAACGAACCCCGCGCTACGCATCTCGATATAAAAATCCTCAGCGGTTCATGCCTACCAAAACCCAAGGGTGTTTCTCTCGGAGAATGTATCGACCCTTACGTGAAGATCTCACTTTTCGACTGTCATGAGGGGAAAGAAATTTATACGAGTCAATTCACCGAGACCCTATTTAAGAATGGATTCTCGCCCATATGGAACTTTGAGACCTCGTTTCATCTTGATGTGAAGAATACTAGTGTTGCGGTGATTCAATTCTCGGTGTGGAATAAAAACTCATTACCCAAAGATGATGAGTTCATTGCCAGTGCAAGCGTGCCCATATCGTGTATGCGCCAGGGCATAAGAAGCGTGCAACTGTTCGACGAGAACATGACGAGAAGCGGTGCGTTTGCCTTCGCTTCGCTACTCGTTCTGGTAAAGTTTGAGGACAGTCAGGCAGAGTTTTAATAACTCGTACTTAGTGTTTCTCATCATTCAAGACGAGATGTTACGCACATCATACATTTTTGTGCGCTTGACACCTGAAATGAAGATCTCGAATAAGTACACCTTGGTACTGTGAAATAATGTGTTTTCCTGATCTTGCAGGGGGACTAACATTTGACGAACCACACACTCCTTATGCGTCGACGAGCTTCACAACTTGTGACTATCGCTACGTTTGGATGGAGGTCTCGATTTACACAGGAGCTTGTCAACCCCCCCTCCAAAAATAGCCTCTGATCTTGACCCCCAAGTCCCAATCATCGAGCAGACTTTCAACCCAACCCTGTAAAACAATCAAGTTCAATGGAGAGACAATAAATATATTCAAGACGAGAGCAGCGCTCCTCCTCATCGTTATCTAATCAATCCATATTCTAAAAACGATTTATTGAACTGCCCCCCCCCAAAACGAATTAAGGACGACCACCGAGAGATGCCCCCCTCCCCATCTATCCGGTATATATCCGACGGTCCGTATTTATTTTCCAACCACGCATAAATTCTCAAAATTCGGCGAGAATGATATCACCCCCCCTCTCCCCCTCCTCTTCCCCCCCCCCCATGCACGCCACCCTCGTGTTTTTATTTTCTCCCCCCCATCCTCCACTGTCTCTAGTACTTTGCCAAATTCACCCCGAACTTCTTCGCCGCGGCATCGATCGAGCCGTACTTGATGACGGTCTTGATTCCCTTCGTGCTCAGGCGCAAACGAACCTGACGACCCAAGTCGTCCGAGTAGAATCTCTTCCACTGCAAATTCACCTGCTGCACCTTGTGAATGTGCTTGTTCGAGAAGGTGATGACGCGCGCCTTGCGATTGGCCGTCTTGCCCAGGAGGTCGCATGCGCGTTCGCGCATGACGAGGGCGGAACGGCGTGCCGTGGACGACGTCGATGCGGCGTGGGATGATCTATGTAGATTCAGGGGCGTGCCGGTGAAGGCGGTGGCCGTGGATACGACCAGGGCCAGGAGGAGGGCGACGATGGCGGATCTCATGGCGGGTGTATGGTACGCAGAGCGTTCTTCTTGTGGCCTGTGGATGATGGCTCGCTCGCGCGGGGGATGGAGGAGGAGGGGGAAAAAAAATAAAAAAGAGAGGAGACGTCGTCGAGTGCGTCAGTGACGCGAGGACAGACCGTCGTCTGTCCTTCTGTCTTGCATTTCTCCATCCACGTAGGATCCCGTGGACAGGTCAATCTTGTTTTTCGTCGATGTATTTATTCCCAAGTAGACTATGTTGAGACATTGACAACGGAAAAGGGGGAAAGTGGCTTATCGGAATCCCGGAACGATGATGTTTTGTTGGGGCGCGCCAGGGAACCTCATCAAGGATCCATCACACACACAAAAAATTTCATCGTTCATCTTTTCTCTCGAAAACACAACCATCCCAGCCCGGAGAAAGAATAGTACAATAAGTGATAATGATCGACGAAATAATATGGCACGGATCCGGTCATTCCACCATTAGCACGCGCGAGGAGGATATAGCCGCCTTCTCTGCCTTGGCGAATGCGTCGTCGTCGTCGTCGTCATCATCCGGCGGGACGCCCTCGGGGCATCGTGTCGACTACGACTACCTCGACGACGACGACGAGTGCGACGACGATTCGTCCCTTCTCATTATCGCGACCGATGACGACGAGTGCGACGAGAGATCGGGACTGTTGACGAACGACGAGGATGTGCGGGGGGGGGGCGGGGGACGTCGTTTGGCGGAGGTGGAGGCGGGTGCGACGGGCGCATACGACGACGACGACGACGACGACGACGACGACGACGACGACGATGGAGACGAGGAGGCGGAGGAAAACGACGACGACGATGGCATCATCGTCGAATCTACGTCGTCGACACTCCTCGTCGTGGCCGGGACGATGCGATCCAATCCCCGAAGGTCGATGTTCGCGACTTTCCTCGTCCTCGCGGCCGCCATGTCGTCGCATCTGGCGATGAGCGGCGGCGGTCGAAACGACGACGTCGATTACGATTGCGATGCAATCGCGGGATATGGGGACGACGGACGGCACCGTGTCATCGCCCCGCGGGGCAAGTCGACGAAGACGAAATCGTATTCATTCCCGTCATTCCCCGCCAGGACGTTGCTCGGGATCAAATATCGCGGCGGTGGGGGGGGGGGGAATCATTCGCATCATGCCCCGTCGTCATCCTCCTCCTTCTCATCGTCGTCCTCAATTTCGTTGTCGATCGACTCGTCGTCGACTGGCGTACCGCCCTACGATCCGACGTCAGACTTTCGCTACGAGAAGCAAGGCACGGAGCGCATACTCACGTATTGGGAGGAGGTCGTCGCGGCGATCGATAGGAACGATCGTCATCGTATCGCCGACGACGACGACGACGACGATGGAGCGTCGACATACGCCGAGTCGTGGGCGAACATCGCGCAATGGGGACCGTGCCATCCGCGCCCGCTCGCATCGGACGACGGTAGAGGACGCATGCGCGGTCGGTCGCATAAGGACGATGGAAGGACGGACTGGTCGAGCATCGTGCGGATCAACTCCGATCGGAATGACGACGATGCCGACGGGGGCGGCAAAATCATATACCCCGCCGTCACGATTCCCCCGCGTCGTTGCGGGGGAAGCGATCATTACGCGTCATCCGATCGTCGGGAGGACCTCGCCGGCCTGTGTCGTCCGGGTTTCCTCATCATAGGACAGGGCAAGTGCGGCACGTCCTCCCTGTATCATTACATCACGGGCCATCCCCGCGTCTTGCCCGCGAAACAGAAGCAGATCGATTACTTTCGTTACCAACAGGGATCGATACCTCGACTGAGTTGGTATTACAGCAATTTCCCGAGCATCGAATCATTCCTCGGGAGGGGAGCGCTAATGACCGGCGAGGCGAGTCCTGGATACATGCCATACCCGTCCGTTGTCGAGTCGGTGGTCAGGCGATTGTCCCCAATCGATTGGAGGCCGTACGGCTCGACCGGGAACGATCGCGACGGAGCCGAGGCGTGGAAGGCGAGAGTGCGATCTTTGCCGAAAATCATCGCCATCGTACGCGAGCCCATCGACCGGGCGAGGTCGTCGTACAAGTACAACTACGTGATGCCGGCATTGGCGAGGCTAAGGGCGGGGAAGGGCATCACCGTCTCGGGCAGGAAGATACCGTCGAGGATGACGGACGAATACTACAGGTCGACCCACCTATTCTCGTTCGAGGAATTGGCATATGCCGAATTGGCCGCGCTGAGGGAATGTCTCGAATCCGGTGGCAGGGGCGAGCGCTGGACGTACGATGAGCTCGGCGCGAGTTCGGACATGTTCTTCTACGAGTCCCTACAGAGGCGGAACAGGATCAACGAACGTTCGAGGGACGATGATCCGCCCTTGGTGTTCTTGGACGAGGCGTGTTACTCGGATTCGAAGCATTATCTGGTCCCCCGGACGCAGTGGAAGCAGATAGCCGTCGATCATCCCAACAAGACGCTGGTGCTGCCGAATTTGCAATTGATTCAAAGCATCGTGGGTAGAGGAGTCTACGCCCTCCCGCTCGAGTGGTGGTACGAAGTCTTTTCCAACGCCACCGCCGCCAACGGGGAGGAGGGAATCCACGTAGTTTGCACGGAGGACTTGGCGAACGACGCCCAAGGGGCCATGGCCGACGTCACTAGATTCCTCGGACTGCCACTTTTCGATTTCACCACCATCGTTGGTGTGGGGCGATACAACGTCGACGGCAATCAGGGATACGACGCCGTCACCAAGTCGCACGACGACGACGATGCCGACGTAAATAGTACAGATGCGCCTTCGCCATCGCATCAAGGGTCGTGGTCCACTGACGAAGATGCCGTGGATCCGCTGCTTACTATCTCTGACGCGTTGATGCACGAGCTGGTCCGTTTCTACAGTCCGTACAACGAGCGTTTGTTCCGTCTTATAGGCAAGCGATGTCCCTGGGGTTGATTGGGGTGATCCGATCCCTCCATACGCCACTTTTCTATTGTGACGTTCCCGCCGACGTCGTCGATCCATTGCGTGGTGCAATGGCGAAAGTAGGAACCTGAAAAACCTCGCGTGTACGTGTAGAGAAAAAGTTGGTCCGCCCATTTGTATGAACCGGCTCCCGCGAAGTGTTTTTATCGAGGATTGGTGGAGCAGATTATCCCCACGTCGCGAGCAAGTTTCGAAGACTTGCACCGAAGTATTCAAGAGCCGGCGATCAATAATTGCCCTCGGGATATCTTTTTCGGATTTCTTCCAGTGTGACGTCTAATAGTTCACCTCAAAGTTTCACCTGAAACTATTCATCGCCGAGAAAAAGAACATTCGCCACCTCGCCCACGCCAATTGCACTGCTGCTCACTTCACCAGTTCATCAAACATCACCAAGTGGCGCCCATTGATACGGCAGAAACAATAATGGGCTTGGCATCAAACTGGAATCTTTTTTCCCTCCACCCTCTTACTAAGTTGCACAATCATCGATTTAACTCGGGCATGTACAGGGACGAGTCACGGCCTGATAAGAAATATGCGTGTCTCGTCGACGCCGAGAACACACAGCCATCCAAGATGAGTGCCATACTCGACGAGCTGGATAGCTATGGCCAATTGGTTGTACGGAAGCTTTACGGAGACTTCTCGAGAATAGAACTTCGACCATGGAGGGATGTTTCTAATAAGCTGGCATTCCAGCCGCATACCCAGTTTGCCCCCGTAAGTGGCAAGAGCTCATCAGACATGGCGATGGCGATGGACGCGATTTCCATCTTACATGACGATAAGCTCAATGTTGACGGATTCGCGTTGGTCTCGTCTGACAGTGATTTCATTCCGTTGGCGTCCAAGCTTCGCCAGTCTGGTAAGGTTGTAATTGGCTTCGGTCAACGAAAAACCCCAAAACCTTTTGTAGAGGCCTGCACGAAGTTCGTTTACGTGGAGGATCTGAACATTGAATCAAATGTCCATACCTCCCAGGCCAAGGTCAAAGCAGAGGCCAAGAAATTAAGTTCTCTGGTTACCCACATCAATAAAGCAAATGCTGTTTCGAAGCAGAAGACTGAACCTCTTGCTGGTCTGGTCGCAGAGGTGAGTGCAGCGCTGTCTGCCTGTCGAAAAGTACCTAAAGCCAGTTCAGAAGCGTTGAAAGACGACTGGGTGAGAGTTGATCTGCTCGGAAGTGTGCTTAAGCGCATCAATCCCTTTTTGGATTTGCAAAATTATGGCATGCCAAAGAAAAGGCTTTCCCGGTGTCTTGAACATCCTTACATCAAACCATACTTCGAGATTAGGGTTGTGAACAATATCAAATTCTTGCGCAACAAGTCCCAGGTCAATGAAGCAAATGCTGGACAGGTTTCAAAGCAGGATACAGAACTCTTGTTGGACACAGGTAGCTAAGGATAGATTCCTATAGTAATGCCTTCAAGATAAACGCGCAAAGCGAAGGACAGTCGTGATGTCTACTCTCAAATATGGATTCAAGATGGAGAACTTAGCTCACTGGTTGTTTGTCTTGGTATCGAATAGTAATCGGATTCTTTGTTGATAATTATCCCAGCCGTTGCTGAGAAGCATGGCGATACTATTCTAAAGCAAACATCTTGATGACAACCCTTTTAACCGACCCTGCTTTACACCAACGGTTTTTCCGACTATCACTCTAGATGCATGAGGGGGTGAAAATACTGAACATCTCTGCTGCCTATGATTTTGACATGTGCATAAAAAATGGCGTTATAATTTGTGTTAACATGCTTCGGTCCATCAGAGAAAAGAAGTCAACCTCTCCAGAGAGAGGTAGGTAGCTTCAACATTTCCAAATGATAAAATTGGTACAATCTCATCCGCATGCAAATCAGAAAGATGCATAGTCACATTCCAATCCCAAAGAGGAAGTCGAACGCGTTCTTGCCCGTCGACGCATCGGCGAAGAACGGATGCTTGAATATCCGCGCGACGGTGGGCCGGTCCTTCGGGTCTCGGGACAGGCACTGGGATATAAGATCGGACAATACGGGATCGGCGACCTTATCGAGATTCGGCTCGAACGTCGGCAACGTCATCGTGATCTTTTGGGCCGACATGCCGTCGAAGAAACCCCTACCGGTGCTGATTTCGTACATGAACATCCCCAACGACCAAACGTCGTAGGAATACTCGAGACCGAACGTATCCGCCTCCCCCTTAAGGAATGATCGGGCGAATTCGGGAGGGCATGCCTCCGGCGTGTAATCCACCGGCGCCGTCTTGACGCTCATGCAGCTTTCCAGATCGATCCCACGGAAGGTTATCCCCCCCCTCTGATCGTCGATCACTACGAAGTTCTCGGTCTTTAGGTCGTTCCACACCAGTCGGACAGAGTGCAAACCCTCGACGCACCTGAGGGCCGTGAATGCGCAATCGAGTAACAGTTCCCCGTCGAGCTTACCCCCCACCTTGGGCATGAACGCCTTAACGTCCGCAACGCCCCTTTGCATCACGAGGGCGCTCATGTCCGGCATCTCCTCCCCGGCCGCGGGCAAGAATTCCGCGCGCTTTACGAAGCTCGATCCCTTCAACCCCAGTGACACCTTTTGGTAATTCGAGTACTCGCGTTTCATGGCCTCCTAATATGTATTGGGTATTTTCCCCCGTTAAAGAGGAGGCGATAGTATGTGACGACGTCATCAAAGAGGAGTTTCGTTACGCATGAGTATACTTCATATGGGGGCGAAAAAAAAACGCGCGCATTTCTACGATATCATCGACTTTGCTATTTTCACCAAAACAGACACGAACTATCTCACCTTATTCTGGGAATATTTGACGATGAGGGGTTCCCCCACCGGCTTGCCATACGACGACGCGCGGTACGCCGTTTGGATGAAGCTCCTCCCGTTTATGCTCGAGGTGGCCTCCCCGGCGAGTAAATATCGCCTGTGCGCGTGCATAATTTTTAGGAGGACGAAAATGAGAAGGCGTCGACCCGATGATTTTTATTTATTCATTTTGACAAGTGTTTGCACGTTGGAGGGGTGGGGAGGGTTTGGGAAGAGGAGGAGCGAGTGAGGGGCTTATCTCGAAATTGAAATAGGGCAAGGGCGGGGTCTCGCTCTCCATACGCTTACCCGTTGCCGATGGTCCCGCCAGTAAGATCGGGTATGGATATGCTCGATCTCGTCCTGACCAATGGCTGTCGTCGCGATGACGACGACGACGACGACGAGATCGACGATTTCTTCCCCCCCGCAATGGAAGGCGACGAACCCGACGTTATCTTCACGGATGCCGAACTACTCGCCGGCAACGTCATGGGAGTCGCCAATCTGTACTTGGAACCACTCAACGTCGTTACTATCTTCTTCTCGACGGCCTTCCCGGAATCGACGAGGGGACTCGTGACGATGGCATCTCCGTCGGGTATCGTTGGATGATTCGATACCTTCCCGGATATTTGTACCTCCCCGTCGTTCGATCCGCGTATCGCGATCCAATCGTTGAGTACCGGTATCACCCTCTGATTGCTCGACGAGAAGATCTGCCACGGATTATTGTTATTGCCGTTATTGGTAGTTTCCGTCGTGCCATCGCCCCCAACCCCCTCGATATTGCGATTCTCCTCGAGCAGAGTCGACACGTACGCCTCCAATTGCTCGACCCTACGCGACGTGCCCTCGCTGCTCGATAACGCCATCTCCAACTTGGCAACGTCCTCCCGGGATTTGGCCAATTCGTCACGAGTAAATGCAAGCTCATTATTCGATTTCGATAATTCCACCCGTGTTTTCGCCAATTCGCTTCGTGCCTCGTCGAGCTCCTTCTCAAGCTGCGTAACCCTCAGTTGTAATTGTCGTTGCATATTCTCGAGACTGCCGACCGCGGAATTCAATGCCGATTCGAGGCTGGAGACGGCCGTTTGCGCCTGTATGAGTGCCTCGTCCTTCGGATCGAGTGATCGGGAAGGATTCCTCCTCGGGGGGAGGTTCGTGCCGACCCCGACGACGAATCCGTTATCTCTGCCATTATTGCCGTTCTTGGTCCCCCCGGAGGAAGAAGATGACGAAGAAGAAGAAGACGACGACGACGACCTCTCGGGACCGTCGCCGCCGTCGTCGAAGAACGCGTGACGACCCGTCGCGATCCTCGTCGTCGTCATCGCGCGATGGTATCCCCTGGTAGTCGGTAGTGCGATCCGGCGGACCGTTATCATCGAATTCGTGACATATGGAAGGAGGACGAATAGGCAGAGGCAGAATCGGCGGGTCGCGAGCCTCGTCGCGAGGAGGTTGACCCCTCCCCCGCGACCCCCGCGATCGGTAATCATCATTGTCGAATCCCCCTCCATCACTGGTCCATGTCGTGCGGCGATACGTGGGATCATTCCATCATCCTTCTCCCAGCGAGAGAAGAGGTACTCCCCCTCAATTGACTGTTTCAGTTTAAGTCATCCAACACTCCTTGTTTCGGAGGAGGAGGCGTGGTCGAGTTGAGTTCGAACATCCGTTGTTTGCCAGATGTGATTCTACTCCCCATTGAGGAATTAGTACATATATTTTTAATTTCATTTCCCCAAAAGATAACTAAAAAAAACACAATGATTTGCCTGGTGGTATGATATGGTGGCTCATCCTTCATCCCGCCCTGAACTCGCTCTCTCGCTACTCTAGTAACAATACTAGTAATAATATTATTCATAGCGTCACATCCTCGACCACCTCTCGTGCCGCTTCCGTGATCAACGCAAAAAGAGCGGCAAGGGGCGATGCCAGGACGGTACCACCCGAGCAGCGGGGGGACGAATCCGCGCCACCACGGCGGCGGGAGCAACAACAAAGGAAGCGGCGGCGGAGTCGGCCGCGTCGGCTTCGGCGATGGCGTCGGCGCCAATCCGCCGCCCGGCGACGGCGGCAACGGGAACGGACCGCCGCCGCCGCTAACGCCACGATCGCAATCCCTCGCGCGACTGCGCGTCTCGGCCGTATCCCATCCCGCACAGCAGGTACGGCTGACGTTGTACGTCCCGCCGCGTGCGGTCGGGGCCATCATCGGACGGGGAGGACGGACGGTGCTGAGCGTGCAGAGGGAGGCCGGCAGGAGGAGCGGCGGACATCTCGGTCCGGTGCGCGTGAGCGTGCTGGGGGGAGGATCGTCGGGGGGAGTGGGAGTGGGAGGAGGTGGCTGTGGAGGAGGAGGGGGAGGGGGGGGGGGTGGCGCTCCCACCGCCGGGGGCGGCTCGGGAGGGGGTGGGAGCGACGACGACGACAACGACGATGACGACGACGAGTCCAAAGGCAACGTCGACTACTACGACGACGAAAACGGGAATGCCGTCGACGAATGGACGCCCGTGATAATTCGGGGCGATCCCGTGGGGACATTCGCCGCCGTGCGACAGTTACTCGTACTCGTCGAGAACGAGCACGATGCGCATATCGTGCTCGACGTGCCGATCCACGTATCGCGTCATAACCTACTGATCGGCAGGGGTGGGATCACCCTCGCGGCGTTGAGCGCCACGTACGACACGAGGATCATGATCCCGCCGAACGAATGCATGAACGACGTATATAACGGCGTCGGGAACGCATCGGGATCGGGGGGGGAGGATGGATCGATGGCCGATGACGACGGGACCGAGAATGTTTGGAAGCAACGTCAGCGACAGCAGCAGCAGCTTCTCTTGCAACAGCAGCAGGCGCGGCAACGTCGTGCCGATGTCGGATCGTCCATGCTCTTCGGCGGCGATGCCGCGGACGTGGGGATCGCATCCGGCTCGGCTGCTGCGAGTGCCTCCTCGTCCTCGTCGTCCTCGTCGATGCAGCAGCAGCAATCGCAAATGCCCGGCGGCGCATCGCCACCGAACGTCGTGCAGCTCGAGGGGACCATCGACAACGTCGAACGTTGCCTCGTGAAAATCTTCGGCATCGTGACCGGCGACATTTGGACGCCGACCGGAACCATCGTGGAGCGGGATTCCGTCGAGAACGGTGTGATTGGGGGTCGGAAGGAGAGCGGAATGACGAAGGCGGCCACGACGACTGCTACTACGCAGGCGGCGAAGGCGACGGCGAAGACGAACGCATCCGCTACCCCCGCCCCTCCCGGCGATCCTCCGTCCTCCACCGCCGCGACGAAGCATCCATCGGGCAAGGGCAGGGAGGAAACGCCAACCTCCACCACTACCGCCGAGGCAGTGATCGTCAAGGTGTGGACGCCGACGTCGAAACTACTGAATTTGGGCAAGATACGCAAGGTCCAACGCAAGACGAACACCATCATACGGAGGAAGAAGCTTCGACTCGTGGGTAGTGGCGGCGGTGGCAGCAGCGCCAATGGAAACAACCCGACGATCGAGAAGGAGGAGGATGTGGCGGACGACAACGAGGCCTCGGATAACGACGAGGAGGAGGGTATTAAGGAGTCGTCGCCCGAAGGTGCGAAAGAATGGAGGCCGCCGCGCATGTCTTCCCCTCGTGTGCACCGTTTTGCGAGCCCCCATGAAACCCGACAAGTTATTCGTATCGTGCATGTTCTGACCCCCGCTGTTATATATTTCTCTCATGCATTATTTTTTTGTAATCAGGAGGACCGAAATCGGCGACGAAGTATATAATTTCGGGGAAGACCGAAAGCGTTCGGTCGGCGGCAACGCAATTCGAGAAAATCCTAGGATTGGAGCCGGGATCGTCCGTCATCACCGATACCACGAATAAGGGGAGCGGCAGCAACAACCGGAGGCCCGTCGCCGATGGCGTTGGGGGTAGCAGATATGGTAATAATTCGAATGATGATGCCAATGTCATCCGGGGGGGAATCAAGCCGGACGTCGAATCGGCAGACGTGGGGGTTGGCTGCGCGGAGCCCGGGGGTAAGAGATTGCCCAGTAGGAGGAAGAAGAAGAATAGGGGGGGTAAGGGCGGCGGGAACGAACAGCCCGGTAGTAGGGGATCCAAGGAGGAGGAACGGCCCCGAACTCCCGTGTCCCCCCCGACGGAGCCGTGACCGGCAGGACCGTGACACGGTGGGATCCCACCGTAAAATCCCTATCAAGGAATAAAATTCGAATGAAATCAGCATGGGTTATTGTACTCGGGTATGAATCAGAGCAATTCGTCCTCCGCACCAATCCCCAAATCCGTCTGACACTGTGCCTTGAATTGGTGTTTTCTTGCGTAGCAATTTTTTTCTATCAACATCATAATGAAACGATGAATTGCATCATTAAACAATAATGGGCATCAAATTTCCATGCACCTAAAGTCGAAAGTCATAGCGGCTGCCATAGTTGAAAAGTGTTGTCTGGCGCTCATTTTCTTTTAGAGTGCGTCGTTGCTGTTTCACGTGGACGCAGTCGACGTCGTGGCAGAAAATAGGCTAAGATGTATATTATTGATGATAATTATTTCATATGGGATTGTAGATTGATTGCGCATCACTATCAACATATTTGTTTCGCCTTCCAGATCATTTCCTTGGTGCGTCTTGGTTATGTCACGGGCTTCATTGCACAAACCAAAACAGCTTATGATTATCATTTTATTGAAAAATGCTCAAATTGGACAAATGTTCTGGATCGCGACTGGTTGTTTCTACGAAAATTTGGCCTCACGGAGATAACAACAGCCTAAGACGCTCAAATGCAGCCTCATACAAAGGTGTTACATAACAAAAGTGGCTACAATCACCCTCACTAGCATGCCATTGTGGGACGTCAAATAGATCAGCAATGTTCCATCGCAGTACTCTACCTGAAATTATGGATATTTTATCGAATCTTGCCAATCGATCTGAGCAATTATTGCGAAGCAGAAACTTGTACACAGTTGAATACTCCAGACTCGTCCGGTTCACTGTGCAAATGTATTCGTTGTGATGGCTGCAAGATGGGGGGTCCGTGGTATTACAGAATTTCAAAAATTCATTATTGGCAACGTTGTTATAATTCTGGATTTCTTTCTCTTGTGATGTTTTCCATGTTTTGCTTGAACAATTCACTTGCTCAGTGCTCCAGTGACCATCAACACTATCAAAGTGTTGAGGCAGCACTGATCTTCAGGACGGGGAGATATTTCAAATCAACAAATATTATTTGGGTGTTTGACACAAGTTGCATAAAAAAGCAAACCTTACCTCCAGATAGCTAAGCGATCTCCCTGTGATGAAAAATCTGTCAAATGGGTGATAACCGCTTTAATATCATCGCTAAACTGAGGGCTGCCAAAGTGGGTACCACGCATTTCACCGTGAGCTCCATAGTGCAAACCAATGTTGAAAATTACAACATCACAGTCATCCATAAATGATGTGACCCACGGGGACCAACCGTACATTTGGAAGTAACGAAAGCTGGTAGAGTATGTTCCTGTTCTGTCAGTATTTTTCCTTAGATGCACGGTAGTTTCCTCGATGTGATCCATAGTCATCCAGCCCTTATACATTGGCACACCGGTCTCATTTGTATAATTAACAGCAATTTGTTTCGTCGAACTTAGGGATATATTGATATGATTCTGAAGCCTTATCTGTCGCAGCAAGTTATTTCTCAATGCAAAATAAAACTGTAAGTCAATAGAATCCCCTGCAAAACAAAGAGATCTGTTTTCCTTTGCTAGCTTTAGAATAAGTCGGAGGCTTGGACTGAGAATATCACGAGGAAGTGGTGCGATGCGATTTGCGTTAACTGGTATTGGCGATGCATCTCGAGCCGAAACCCATTGAGAAAGGGAGGGCTGAAAGTCTTTCGATCTGCAACTGCATTGATGACCAACCGGTGACACATACATCAACCCGGTTTCGTCCCTCTGACACCCCGGTTCTGGCAAACCATATCCCCTAATCCAGTTGATTTCGACTGGTAAGTATGTTGCTCTCAGTGAAGATGTATTAAAATCCAAGGACTCAGCGCTTCCATTGTTCGTAACAGCATATTGATGTTTCCAGTGACCATGCATGTGAAGCATGAGGGCGGAACATTCGGCCGAATTGTAATACGCTGTTCGCTTTGTCTGCGACGATGACCCCAATCTAAAAATCGCATCATGATCTAGATGATAGACCAACATGGAAACAACGAGGACGACAATAAGAAGCTTACCACCAGAGGTTCCAATGTGATGCCTATATTTCGGAAGCGCCATCTTTATTTATTAATTTTGTGGCTGCTCCGAAAGTAGTTGATGAAACCAGGCCAGCGTCTGCTGTTAACATCATAGTCTCCCGTGCTATTTTGAACGGGATGGGGTTGCATAGCCTCCATTTCAATTCGTACAATCCGAATTTTTGGATGGTTTTCATTCATGTGGATCTCTTTTTTTCATTGTTTTCCAGTACATATTTCTGCGAGTTCCTCCGAACCACTGCGCAAGGGGGAAATCGTTTCCAAAAATTCTCCAAGTCTAAATCATGATTTAACTAGGTGAAATTAACACGGCGAATTCATCGCTGAAAATGAGCTGTCATATATTTTCAGACAGATATTACAGTCACAGTGCTGTCATTAAGACTGACATTTCAGTCACAAAGCTTTCATTAAGACATTTCTTAAATGTCATTTTGCCACGTCTCCACTGACGTTTTTTGATGTGTTGTTCCTCCAAGGGAGATACCGTGGTGCACCATCTGCGCACCACAGCAGATGTTGGTGTGTGCCTTTCAGGAAAACCTCGTCTTTGTTTCCATTCATTGTAAGAATAATAGCCGCATTAATCTTTCAAATCATAACAATCCACCCAAACATCATGTCGTCCTCTCCCCTCCGCCGCTCAACTCGCCACATGAAACCGACCGAGAAGGATTTTCAGTCCACTCAGCCAATCGGCACTGACGCTCCTCCCTCTGCCAGTTCTCTTAACACCGCTCTTACCATTAAGGGCAGCAACCTACCATTGTCGAGCACCATTAATCCGCGCGCACGTGTCATGCCTACTCGGGGACTCGCCGAGCGGCGCGTCCTTTTTAACCCTAAAACCAAATCTCCCTCTACTGATTCTCCCGACACCGATCAAGCCAAGAAGGGCAAGAAGCCGAAATCGTCGAGCGCCATTACAACAGGAGAGATTGAGCTTGGGGCATCGAATGCAAGCGGGAAGAAGAAGACGA
>JALLBA010000248.1:0-20630 GCA_036939675.1 Cyclostephanos invisitatus | reverse complement strand
GGGGGGGGGGGGGGGGGGGGGGGGGGGGGGGTGCGATGCAACGGCGACGAGATCTATCATATTCGCGATGTGTGCTCACCCATGACGAGCACGGCGTACCCGAGGGCCTCCGGCTCGTCGTAATCCCACATCCCGAAACAACGGCATATGTATTTTCTCGACGCGCGTTGTAAAGATCGCGACGTCGTCGCGATGAATTCCGTCGAGTCATTCTGCTTATTTATCGTGGGTGATTCGACGTCGTCGGTCGTGGGACATTCTTCGGGACGATTCCCATCCCCCACGAACGATGATTCGTCATTGTTATTTTCCTCGTAGGTCGTTTTCGACGTCATTATTTTTGTATTATATCGAGCTTGTTCTCGAGAGGGCGATGGCCCGATCTACTTTACTCTTCGTCTCCGTGTATATTATTTATGAGAAGAAGGTTGGCCCGGTTGATGGCACTTTCTCAACCAAGCAGAAGTGATGCGAACTCATCATGATGTGAAAATATGTCGAATCCGAAGCCGAAGCCCGTATGCGCATGCCGCCGGGCCCCATCGAAAATGCAACCATTCTCCACCTATCGCGTACCTACGATACCTATGGACTCCCCATTCCTCCTTCCCGCCAACCAACCCCGTCGCGCCAACGGACGACCGAGCGTCGAAGGAACGAAAAAATGTGAAATTGTTATGATGTGAGAGAAAGAAAAAAAAAGCAACAATACAACGATCCCCCGATCGCCGCCCCCACGCCGCCCGGAGTATGCGTCGTGCCTCTTCTCCGTCGTCCTCCTCCCATCCCTCCCATTCCCCGACGACGAACCGCGACGATGACAGGAGGAAGTACGCGTCGAATTTCGCATATTGGGGAACGGTAGGCAGCGTGGCATCCATCGCCATCCTCTCGGCATTGACGTCGTCGTCGTCGTCGTCGTCTTCGTCGTCATTCCACCGATATCGCGACGCGGACGTCGTCGTCGGCGGTCATGTCGACGACGACGACGACGACGTCATCGCGGCGGTACGTCGACGAAGAAGTCGGCGACGTCTCGCTCGATTCGGTCCGGCGAGTACCACGTCACATGTCGACGTCGCGACGACGTCGGAAACGACGACGTCGTCGAAACTCAACAACGACGACGACGGCGACGGCGACGGGACCGTGATCGTCATCGGAGACGAGGACGTCATACTGCTGCCGTGTTCGGACATATTCGTGAACGTGATTCGCAATCGATACGAATCGAACGCGTGGGATGACGACTACGACGTGCGTTTGTGCGACTATGCCAGGCAATGCGATGGGGAGGACGCGTCGACGTTCCTGTTGCCGTTGATCATGTGTCGCGGCATACCGTTCGACGAGGATCATGAACGAGGGGGGGGGGAGGACGCGGCGGCGGGCGCGTCGCGTCATCGTCGCGAATGGTGCCGATCGATGGTCGTGTCGATTCTGCTCCCGCCGACATTGCTCGTGTACCTCGTTCTGTTATTCCGATTGCTCGCGACGACCGCCGATTCCTACCTATCCCCCCCCCTCGAATCGTTCTCGTTCGAACTCGGATTGCCGCCGCGATTCGCGGGCGCGACGCTATTGGCATTGGGCAACGGAAGTCCCGATCTGGGAAGTACCGTCAATTCGATATTATTATGGAACGAGGCGATCGCGAAATCGAATGTTCATGCCGCCGACATGGCGCTCGGGGGGGGGTATAACGAGGAATTGCATCGCGAGGAGGGCTGGACGATGAGCCTGGGATCATTGGCGGGGGGGGGGATGTTCGTCGGCACGATCGTATGCGGGTTGTTGATACGCTCGTGCGACGGCATCGCGTGTCGTTTCTCGTTTTTACGGGACGTTACCATGTACGCGTTGAGCGTGTGCGTCGTATGGCGCACCCTCGAATCGGGATCCGTATCCCGATCCGACGTATGTCTGTTCTTCGGGATGTATCTGGCGTACATATCGATCATACTCGTTAGCGACCTGTATCAAAGGAGGGTGACGATGCGGAGGCTGAGGGAGGAGAAGAGGATGAGGAGGAGGAGCTTCGTCGAGGATGCGAGGAGGTTCAGTCGAAGGCTAAGTCGCAGGCTCGGCCGTACATCGAGCGGTCACGGGGAGGACGACATGGACGGTGCCACCGCATCGCCCCCCTCAATCTCGATGATGGCGGCGGGGGGGGCTCAGGCGTCGGTGGAGGGAATCGCGGAGATGCGCACCACCGCCACCGCCGCGCTGGAGATGGCGTCGGACGAGACCACGCCATTGATGTTGCGAGGCGTTCGTCGCTACGAGGGGGGAGGGGATAGGGCGCGCCCCGTCGACGTCGGCAAGGACGAGATCGCCGACGTCGAGCTGTCCTTGAACGTCAGCATGGACTCGTCGTCGATGGGAACGTCGAACGACCCTCCTTCCATGTCGTCGTCCGGAATACGCATGCCGTTAACGACGACGGCTCGTCCGCGACTGTCTGTCACCGATCGCTTCGCGATGCTAATGTCGAATTACGATCCGATGTCGGTGCGGTTCGATGCCATGTCGCACGCGAGCAGTTCCGACGATGACGAGAACGACGACGACGATGCCGCGTCGGAGTGGCGGGAGATAACGGCCATGATACACCAGGTACATCCCGGGATACATCACCTCGTCGACGATGCGACGGATCGTCATGATCGCGACGCGCTCCTGCTATCCACCGTCGTGGATAGGATGTCGCTGGTCCCGGAGGGTACGGAAGCGGAGGAGGCCGACGACGGGGGGGCGGAGGAGCGCCGGATCGATCGAACTCGACTGTCCTGGCGCGACTCCTCGTCGATAAAAGAGCCGGATGACGAATCAATCATCGCGGACGCGGAGTATGCGCGCGAGTGGTCTGTGAGGCTCTTCGTCGACGCATACGACGAGCTCAGGCACAATTGCATCGCGTACGTTGGGGAAATCGTCCAGGACGAGTTTTCATTTTTCGAGAGGACGATGGCATTCTTGGAGCTTCCATTCGTCGCTCTTAGGACGGTGAGTTTTCGTTGTTATCTATTATAATTTCCGCCTCGAACACGATGCATCTGATGAGTATCGTCGCATCGATCACAGATGACCATCCCGGTCCCTTCCGAGGATAATTATTGTCGACCTGTCGTGGTAGGTACCGTGGGTATCCCGTTTTCAATATCATCGTATGGTCATTTGACGATCACCTAGGACAATCTCAACATCATTTGATCCTCTTATTCCCCACCACGAAAAAGTCATTATCCATTACATTTGCTCCATGCTGGTTCATATGGTACTCTGATATGTCCGCTATTCCGGCGTTTGTCTACTTCGTCATATCCCTGATCATTGGATTATGTATTCTCAGATATGCAGACGACGAGAAATTGCCTCTGTTTGCCTCGGTGAGTTCAAATGCACTCGGCATCGTTCGTATCACCCTGGGCCTATTCTGGTTGTACGTGCCAGACTCATGCATTTGTGTTATTTTTGCGTCGGCCTTTGCAACCCCATCCCATCGCAATGGAAGATCCCAATATCTCTGTATGGATTCTTCATCGCGGCGACCTGGATTGATAAGATCGCCGAGGCCCTCGTCGGGTTACTCCAGCTCGCCGGCACAATTAGCAGGATCCCATCCACGATCCTCGGCCTCACGGTCCTATCGTGGGGTAACAGCATGGGCGACTTATCTGCGAACCTCGCGATGGCGCGAAAGGGCATGCCGGACATGGCCACGACGGGATGCTTCGCGGGACCGTCCTTTAACCTGTTGGTGGGCACTGGTTTGGGATTCCTGAATTTGCAGTACGAACTCGGCAGATTTACCATATCGCCGGTGTCGATCACCCCGTCCATACGAGTTGGCTTCATCTTCATCATCGTGAATTGCACATCGATTGTTGTCGCCGGATATCTCCTCGGGTGGAGACTCCCACGAACGTACAGTTTTTTTCTATTCTCATTGTATCTACTCTTCATCGGATTCAGCATCGAGAGGGTGGTGCTTAGGTAGCATGATGAATTATATTTTTTGTTGAAATCATTACTTTAATGGACCTTTTGCAAATCAGTGCTCTTCGTATTCTACCCTTCTTCCTCGCAGTGCTCTCGTCGTCAATGCCACCAACGTCAACCTAGTAGCTCTGATTGTCGCTATCATAGTTCTCGTCACTGTCTTCATCACAAACGCCTTCGTTGCCGTTGTTATCACCCCGGTAACTGAACAACGTTTTCGGCCTTGCTAAATAAATTCGCTTGAACTACATCTCGTCCCCCCACCTCATCACTCTTAATACAATACCAATAGCGGTAGCAATAGTAGCCTGGAGATGGTTATGGGAGGAGACAAAGTGAGGATGAGAAAATTTCTAATTATTCGCGCGCCAAAAGAGACAATTCTCCTCCTTCTTACCAGCGCAACAATTGTTCACGGCTTTGGTGCATGTTGATATGCTGCATCCTTCGCCTGCCTCATCACAAGCAAGAGCGGATGCATCTACTTCAGCACCATCGATTGCATCGACGCCGCCGCGCAGGTAGAGGGAGTCAGCAAGGGCCTTGACGGACGAATGAGATGCATCTCCCTGAGCGGGATCGCCTTCGGCGAGAGGGATTGGAAGCGCGGCATCACACTTTGCATGAGCATGAAGCGCAATACTGAACTTCTTCTGCTTCTCCAACTCGGCGATCTCCCTCTCACGACTTCCCATCTCGGCAGCAATGAAAGCGTCATCGTGGGTGCTGTGCCCCACGCCGGTCACGAGTCACTTCCTCCCGTGAGTTGTCACCTTCATGAGCGCCTCCTGACGCTCACGAGTGTTCTCCACAATGACAGATATTTCCACCGCCTTCTCGTGGATGTTCTCCGCGTTGAACTCCGTCTTGAGGAGGTCCGACTCATATCCCATATTGACAGTTGCCGCACAGTCGTTTTTAGAATGAATGATCTGGTACTTATCGTATTCAGTATCATTCTCGTCATTGCCTCGTCGTGAACGGCACCGCCCCGACCTCTGCCCAGTGGCAGTCCAAGTTCCTCTTCTTAGAAAATGCCTTCTTCATGGCATCCTTGCACCGAACGCCCGTCTGAGGGCACTTTCCGCCATAAACGATGAGGCCGATGGTCGACATCGAGAGACCAATGCGTTGCTTCATCTCAAAGCACTTGGTCGAGATCAGGTCGAGTGGTCTTGAAGAGACGAGGCCGTACCTAGTTCCGGTCGGTCTCTTGCTGGACACAGGTCGCGTTGGGAAGGCCGGGGAAGATGAAGAGGCCGTGCAAACGCACCTTGCTGAGAAAGGCTAGGTTGTTTTGGCCTGGTCCGCTGTCGACCTTGAGAAGGACGCGCTTGCCTGGCACATCGTCCATGTCATGGAAGAGATCGAATGACATCGTCCTTTGGCGGGAAATTAGGAAAGGGATGATGGCGGGAAGGAGGAATGGGGAGTCCAGGTACCGTCTGTCATCGGGCGGGTCATTTCCACCCCAGGGCGGCCGAGGAACAACACCATGACACAGCGAGCGTCCACTCTTTACTAGAGAGGTCAGTCTAACCTCTCTTCCATTACTATAACCCGCGGCACGCCACCCGCCATCGAGTCCTCCCATACACGCAGCACCCCCTCGTCGATAAAAGAAAATGAAAACGCCACGGTCGTCGTCGCCCACGTCTCACCTCCCCGCGACGATGATGATGATCGGTTGGTTGTCGTTGGCATTATCGTCTTCCCTACTATTCGTCCCATTGCCATCTCGCGCATATTCGCTTTCCATCCAACGCGCGTTCCGTCGACCATCCGCCGTCACAACATTCGGTCTGTCGTCGTATTCGTCAATCCAGCGCGGTATCCGCCATCGTCCCGTCGCCGCAATGTCATCATCGCGAATGACCTCGACGTCGATGATTTCGTCGTCCCTTGACGGAGATGACGCGAACGGCATCATCGTTCCACCGCCGCAGGTCTTCGCCACCGGATACTCGACGTTGCCCAAATTGGAGGACGCGATATGCGAGGCGACTGCCATGGCGCTGATGTCGCTCCCCCCCCCTCCTCCGCACGATGGCGATGGCGGTGGTACGACATCGCGTATTATGATCGACGTGGCGATCGTCGTGGCATCGAGCCTGTACGACGAGCCGTCGAGGATCGTGTCGTTGTTGTTGGAGGCGGTGGGACGGGGCGCGAAGGGGGGAGGAGGAGCGGGAGGATCGCGAGGACGACGTTACGACGGCGTGCGGCACGTGGTGGGGAATACCGCGGGGGGTGTCATCGGTAGCATCGCGCACGAAATGCGCCACGACCGCGACGGACGACGCGGCGAGGACGCATCGGACGGCGAGGGTACGAGGAAAGCGCGCGCGTGCGACGCGTATGAATCGGAGGGCATCCCGGCATTGTCGGTGACGTTCGCTTTGTTGCCCGACGTGGAAATTCGCACATTCCGCCTGAAAGGCGGACGGGACGGCGCGATGCCATCGTTCGACCCTCGTCCGGATGGGATCGCATCATGGAAGCGTGACGTCGGCCTTGGCGGATTCGCATGCGACGGGAACGCGAACGATGGGAAGTGCGACGATGACGGCGATGGCGGCGGGCCGATCTTCATGGTCGTTCCGTCCCCGGCATACCAGAACGACATCGACGACTTCATGTACGGATTGAGGTGCGCGTACCCGCACGGCAGGACGTTCGGTGGCATCGCATCGACGGTATCGTCGTTATCGCGCGCCAGGGTATTCGCGTACTCCGAAAAGGAGGCCGCATCGATGATGGGTGGAGGAGGAAAGGGATCGTCGATCTCGTACTCTTACACGTCGTCGTCGATACCCGAGCATTCGTCATACGGAGACGGATGCGTGGGATTGGCGATGTACGGGGACATACGCGTCGATACCATGATCGCGCAGGGCGCGAAGCCCGTCGGTGGGGTGTATCGCGTCGTCGCCACGGGGAGGGGTGGACCGAAGTCGCGATCGTCTCCGACGTCGAGATCGTCATCGAGGTCGAGGGGGGTCGACGACGACGACGACGACGACAACGAAGGGCGGGATAAAAACGACGACGACGACGATCAGGCTAGCAGGTCGACCATAGGCGCCATCGTACTCGACGAGGCGGCGACCGTCGAGGAAAGCGAGGCGGAGGAGGGGGGGGAGTTCGATGACAAGGACGACGATGGGTCGACGAATGTCGACGATGACGACGGGGGGGGCGATATGTCGGAATCGGAAAGGAAGGCCGCCAAGCGCGCACGTCTATTGGCAGACTACGCCAAGGCTCGCATACCAAAGCCACCGCTCGCCGAGGCGAATTTCGTAATGAATAAATTGTCGGACGACGACCAGGCGTTCATGAGACGGGCATTGCTAATCGGGCTCGAGAGGGGGGGGGACGATGGGATGAACGTCGGGCGCACACCAAGCGAATTGGCGAGGTTGGCGAGGGGGGAGGGACATCGTTTCACGGTTAGGCAGGTGGCCAGCGCGGGGATGAAGGATGGGTCGGTTACGTTTCCGTTGGGGAGTGTCAACGTAAAGGTTGGGGCGCGGTGCAGATTCTTCGTCAGGGATGGCGAATTCGCGAGGAAAGAGGTGAGATGAATACCATTCGTTATCCTTTGAGTTTATGTCGAAATTTCCCGAGTCTCCGGATGACGCCAATTTTAAACAACACTCGCAGGTCGAGGCGTTATGGATTGGGTATAAAAAGAAGGAATTGGAAGGGACTTTGATGGGCGGAGAGGATGTTGTCGGTCCGCCCACGGCCTGCCTCGTTTTGCCGACGCTCGATCGGGGCGCCAAATTATTCGGCGGCAAGGCAGGGTACGAGAGTAACATGGCATCGAAGTACCTGCCCTCGACGTCGAGCATATTCGGCTTCTTCGCCAACGGAGTCCTGGGCGACCTCGACGGCACGGTCGCAACCGGAGCAGACGGCGGCAGGGGCGGCGTCAACGACAACATGCTGCACGGGAGCAGCTCTCAGTTCGTAGTATTCCGCAGCAAGACTAAACGACCGTTCTATTCCCCCGGGATGGCCAAGGCCGTGGCCGCGAACGCCGTTGCCATCAAGGCAGAGGAGGAGTCCATGTCGGGGGAACTGGCTGCCGACGCGTCCAAGAAATTCGTCCCCGGTGCCGGCGAACGATACGAGGCCATGGGTGGCCGCGGCGCCCCCCGATCCGAGAACGGCGAGCTCGTTGTGAGACGCCGCGAGATTCACTCCGGACGCGCGTTGTCAGTATCGACGGTCGAGTGGAGCGTGGCCGAGAAGACGGCGAAACCAACTTCGGCCCTGGAGGGGTACATGTGGGAAAAGGAAACGCAGGTCGATCGTCTGAGGGAACGTGTGCCGCTTGCGCAGGTGAGTATGATGCACATCGCTTGAATCATATTGTGATTGGCATCGCCATGATTAGACTAAATTGCGATCACATCTTACATCTTCTGCACTCGCAGCTCATGACGAACACGAAGGCCGCGATGATCAATCCGATGTCGCCCAAACCGAGGGATTGGATAGGGTCGGTTAAGAGGGCGAGCGCCGACGGAAAATTTGTTATTATACCGGTAAGTTTCTCCAGTTTAATACCAGTCGTATTTATTTACACACACAAGAAGATATATCTCTGACCCGAGCCATGATGAATCTGTATGCCTCTAAAGGAGTGTAAAAGGATGGAGCCAGTATCAGGAAGCTTACGAAAACGCTATGATATTACGAAGCTGGTCAAACAACTTATCGAGGCTGGCGCGCCTGCCATCTGTGTTAACAGCGACGGCGTCCTATTTGGCGGGTCCATGGACGATATCACGACGGCGAGGGAGGCGTCCGATGCCGCTGCCGTGGCGGAGTCCCTCGATTCTGGTGATGGTGATGGAGTCGTGGCGCCTCCAGTCCTTGCGTCGGATCTACTACTTTATCCCTACCAGTTGTACAAACTCCGACTGGCCGGTGCCGATGCCGTAACGTTGTTTGTGGGCGCCCTCGAGGGGAAGGATTTGCTTTATCTGACCAAGATTGCGAGTACCGTCCAGCTACAGGTCGTCGCGAGCGTCACCTCGGAGTTGCAGATTTCGATGGTGAACAAGCTCGGGGCCGGGAGTGTCGTCGCCCTGGTTGTTTCTAATCGTGATCTGGAAACGTTCGGATTCGACGATAGCGGCGAGCAGGCGCTCAAGTTGCTCCGGAGCGAGGCGCTTGCGTCATTCCGAGAGAAGAACGGCGACAGCGTTCCGATACTGGTGGAAGGTCGAGTCGGTATCGTGGGCGCCGGCGATGGAGATGGAGCGGAGTACGTGCGAGCTTTGAAGGATGCGGGTGCATTCGGCGCGATCGTTGGCGGGGGCATTGCCATGGTCAATGATGAAGACTTGGCCGATTCCTTGGTAGGCTGGTCCGTTTAGAGATTCAGGATCCCGTGAAATTAAACGACTAGCTATAATTATCCTTTCTTCGATGTCCTATACATTGGGCTACTCATGAAGAAGCGGTTTAGCTTTTGCATCGTCGATCGCGTGGGTTCGGCATTCTCCCTGTCTTGCCTCAGAAGGTGTAGAACGATCCGCACGATGTAGGGCTCCGTCGGCGGAACTCTCAGTTGACGATGCATCCACGCCAACAAAGTATCTCTACCGCCGTCCCGTAGAAGCGCGTGGATCAAAGATCGTCGTAATCCGGACTGGAGGTACAGACGGTCGTCATCGTCATCGTCATATGCCGTCGAATAGGTCGTGCGATCGAAGCCAAGTGTATCGAAGTCCGATCGCAGCCTCAGGGGGTATAACGTGGGGCAGAATACGGCGATGAACGCCATGACGATTGCCACGGATCGATCCCGTCCCTGGCAATGAACCAAAACGCGATGACCGCGTCGCAGGTGACATGCGACGAATACAATGCCGACGGACATCCATCTTTCGAGCTCTTGTTTATCCCTCTTCCCCTCTCGTACCGGCAGTTGCATGTAATGTCGACGAAGACATCGTGTCCCCCCCCCCCCAAACGGACGCCATGCCCGTCCTCCTCGTCGTCAATCGATCGTGCCATGTTCGGATACTCGTTCTCGGTGACGTTCAATACGGCATCGTAATCCTCCCAGCATTCCGGGGGTCGTCGACTCTGCCGATCAAGATATTCGTATCGCCGATCCTATCCGCGTACGAAGCCGACTTTTCCCCCGCCGTACTGGACTCGCATACGCCTCCGTCGTCTCATTCACCACGACCATCCACGGCATGACGTCGATGCGATTTCCCCCCTCCCACCCTACTCCTCCTCCCGTCATTCTCCTTCACCAACGCATCGATGGCATTATCCGTATCGTCGTCCGTCATGTCCGATCGTAACAGAGCGTTACCATTCGACCGGAATAATTCCGGCGTTCAATTGCGACACCACGTCGCATCGTCGTCCGCCGCTCCCGGCGTATGATAGTACCATCGTCGGTCCGACGTTGCCCCGTGGTCCTTGCCACCGTCGTCGTCGTAGTCGCAATTGCCGGAGATGCCGATCCGCACGACGCGAACTTTTCCATCGCCATCGTCCGGAATATCGCAATACCGACGGATTGCAGCACACCGCTATCGAGAATCGTCCCAAATCGCACACACGATCGTCGCGCGGCGCAGTGTCCGACACGACCGCGTCGGTTCGACGTCCGTATGGCACGCACGGGCCTCGTCGTCATTTCGACGAAACGCATCGGATCGACGATGACGCCGGCATCGTACAGTTCCTTGACACTATCATCCGATCATTCTCGACATGATCGTCGCGTTCCTCGATCGATATCACGGACGGAGGGGGTGTATAATCCCGTATCCCAATCGAGTTCGTTATCGCGATCGCGTCCTCCGCCGTATTCGATGCCATATCTCGACGCGAGTCGATTCATGATGGAGCACCGCATGGGTATCGTGCGCGAGAGGCTATCGGGCAATATCTAACTCATCGACGAATCGACGAGGTAGCATCCCCCCCTAGTAGTACTCCTCGTACTACCCGACCCCACTACACCGCCCCCCCCCCCCCCCCCCCCCCCTCGCCCGTCATTCGTCCCCGCCCGCCACCACCGACGTCATGTATCAAATCCAACAGCGACATATTGATACGCTTCGGCGTCACGTCGTACGTACCGACGTGTCCGTCGGTGCTCTCGAAGTAAACCTCGGGCATGCCGGCGCTGGGGGTAAACGATGATGCGGTAAAATAACGAGAGGTGGGGGGGTGGGAGGTACCACGAACCGCAATTTTTATTGGACAGCCAAGGCCGACGACGTTCGTCCGATTCGCGTACGACGTCGCGAATGATGGCGCGACGACGAGAGAGAGGAAGGCGCGTGCGCATCGAGGGACGCGGCATCCCCTCATCATGGAATGGAGACGATGAAGCGCGATATGATTCCATTCGCGGCGGTGCCCTCCCCCTCCTGCCGCCGCGGGCGTCGATCGACGCTACGATCGCATCCACGCCCGGCCCCGTCTCCATCCCTCCCCTGATATAATCCCGTTCGTCCCACGCGCGTGGGAGCGTGTGGCGGGGCGGGGGGGGGGGGGGGGAGTCCGGCCTCCCACCGCAGGAGGCCCCAACCAATCTCCTCCAACCAGGGTCGGCGGACTCATTTTGGCGGGAATATGTGGTCACTTTCGCAAGTGTATGTAACCGTTTCAAAAAAGACGTCCATCCATCCCGACGACGTCAATTTATTTATGACGGCGGCACGAATGAAAACGCGAGAAAGCCGAATTCGGCCGATTCTTTCTCACGTCCCACCACGAATCAACATGTGGTTGCCTCCACGAATCAACATGTGGTTGCCACAAAACCCAAACTATCGGAAGCGAGGAGAGGGATAACGAAGAAATTGGAAACAATATATGGAAGCCGACAACAACATGCCACGAACGAAGCACATTCCCGTGAATACATCACGAACGCGGTGGAGTTGAAACACGAGTGCTGCGGGAGTGCTTGTTTGCGAGCCACACGACATGCCGAGATCGCATGCCTCGCGGACGGACCACGAGATGATACCATTCTTTTAGGTGCTGAAATGAAACATCATCTACTCGTAATATATTCATTTCCACAGTTAGGGAAAACCTTCCCCGTGAGGGTGATTGCAACGGCGAAAAATAGCGAAGACACACTGCCCTTGTTTATTAGTCAAGTTTGATTTATGTTTTAAAAGATGCTCCATCAACCAGTTCCAATGATGGATGATGGAGAAGGGATGGGAAGTCTACCTGGAGTCGAACTTTGGCACTGAAGTCCCATCGCCCTTACTCGTCGCGGACCTCGGCGAATACTGGATGGGAATGGGCGCGAATTCGTCATCGACCTCATCGTCGTCGTCGTCGTCGTCGTTCGTATCCATCATCTCACCATCGACATCGTCCACCCGTCCGCGTCGATCGCCGCTCCCGGGACCGTCATTGGACATCATCATACGCGCGGACGCGGTCGACGGGTGCAGGTTGTTCCCGATTCCGCCATTTTGATGGACGTATCCGAATTGGGGGTTGTACTCGTTAGTGTACTCGCTGTATCGCGACGGCGGGTACTCACCGTTGGTCGGCATCCCGTGCGGCGGATAATGAAACTGAGGATGGCGAAGATGATGATCGGCGGCGGGATGATGATACCCGCCGCGTTGTTGATTGGGATCGTCGACCCGGCCCGACGCATATTGATCGTACGTGCCGAAATGATACCGAGGGGGCGGATACTCGGGATGATGGTGCTGATAACCTCCGGGAGGAGGAGGATGGTGCGACCTCGGGTAGTAATACGGCGCGCTCGGATTGCGGTATAAATTGAGCGGCATTGGCGGAGCCGACGCCGACATCGGTTCCGTGGACGCCCTCGCGACCAACCTCGGCGCGGATGTGGACTCGTGGGTCGACGACGGAGCGTCGCCGCCGATCGAGTGTATGATTCGACTACGTTTGCGGCTCGAGACATCCGACGACATGGAGGATATCGGCGAGGATGTTGCATCCGCGGATTCGTCGCAATGCATGTGAGGGGACGATGCGACGGACGACGACATCGGCCCGACGGCGTCGGCGGTCTGACCGCACCCCGACGACGGCGTGGCCCCGGGCGGCGCCGACCCATCGATCGACGCGGGCATCACCCTCGTCGGCCTGCTTCCGATTTTCTTGACCGATACCGCCCTGCTCCCGCGCGCGGCATCGTCGGACGTCGAATTCGACGTCGTCCTCCTCCACGATGCCCCCCGGGGGGGCGGTGGCAACGGGTATTCCTCGTTGACCAAATAGAAGTTCGGCTCCCCCTCGACGTATGGAGTCGATTTCCCCAAATTCGTCGGCAGCCGTCGAATCAGGCACGTTAGGTCGGGTAAGTCTCGTAGGAAACACTCGTGATAGTAACAGCCAAAGTCTATAATATACATCAAACAGGATGAGAGTCGAGGAGAGGAGTTCATTATATTTGTAATCCCTTAGCGTCGCCGCGAATCGAAATACACGCGCGAAACTCACCGGGTCCCGACTGGTGCAATCGCTTGAAGCCCCAACCGTTGAGCTGACGTGTGAACGATTCGAACTTCTTGCAAACGAAGTATTTCGGTATGACGTCGGATATGAGACGATTCTTGTCATGGACCTTCCAAGCGCGACCGTGGGGCTGGGTCCGATCGATCATGGGGTGAGAGGAGTCGTCAAGTTTCGCAATAAAATCGGAAGAGGGACGAACGCGACAAATCTTACCATCCACGATATGACGGCCGAATGACACGGATCGGTCGAGGATAGGACCCTGTGTAACCTCGCCGGGAAGTTGTTGCCGGATTTCTTGTGCTTGACCAACTTGCCTCCGTCCTCCACGTACCGGCTGAAGTCGCGGTAGGTGTGATCGACGTACCTCAGCGACGACGACGAGGAGTAGGAGGGGGGGGAGTTGCTGGTCATCGTCGCCAGTACTTTCTGTTGACCCATGCGATACGCCCTCTGCTGCTCTAAGGCAGGTCGTGACTGAGAGAGATAGGGCACCCGCTCTGCTACAAAGATAAGGCCGTGCCAAGGAATAGGTAAGACGTTGTGCTCAATTGCCTCATCATCATATATAATTATTATTATTGCATCATTGACATCGATTCTTTCTTGATCTGTGTGCCATTACGTTTAATTGAATTTCGTGGACGAAGCCGCGGTGAAAAACATGACGTGAACGTCCGAAATTCAAAGAAAGCAATCGAGAAAGGTAGAAGGATACACATTTTACATTGGAGGGAATCAGTAATCGCATCCGGCAGGACTCAAACCTCGCCATCTCGAATACTGGACGTCCGTCTTAGACATTTAATCGGGAGTCTACCCGTCTTGGTCGATGGTGGGACCTTGGCCGGGGCGGGAGACGGCTGTCTCTCCGTGCGTGGGTGGGAAGGGTGAAGAAGGGAGGAGCCACAACAAAAAAGGCCTCATTCACCTTCTCTCTACTACACCTGCGCTAAATATCTGCCCTCGACGCGGAAGAAGGAAGGGCAATACGACCACAGGCTGCTACCGAGGGATAGACAGGGGTCGGGTGGAACCGGAGATTGAGAGAGAGAGGGAGAGGGAGAGGGAGAGAGATCAATCCGTTTTTTTTCTTTCCCCGTCGCGGTCATCAGTACCCCGGAGAACACCATTGAACAATAACAACGCAAAAAGTATTAATATGCCACGACGACTCAGCGGGGTCGGGGGCGTCGGCACCCGATCGTCCCAACAGCAGCAGCAACAGCGGCCGCAACAGCAGCAGCAGCAACTACAACAACAACCACAACGGCGTCAGAGCCGCGGCGCCAAGGACGCGATCGAGTACATGGAATCCAACGTGACCGACGACGGCGGCTTCGAGGGGGGGGGTGGAGGGGGGGGAACGGGGGGGGGCATGTACACCTCCGTGCCATTGCCGTCGTACGGAGGGTCGCCCGCCATCGATGCGACGACTCCATCCAATGCGGCGCGCGGGGGGGGATACGATTACGACGCGCGAAACGATTACGACGACGACGGGATCGGCGGCAGCGGGAATAACGACGACGAGGGACTCGGCGAGGGGGACGACAGCTCCGCGGGGGATTATGCCGATCGCAATTCCGATCCTGGAATCGACGTGCACGCCGAGGCGGAATACGCCCTCCCGGTATCCGGGGGGAAGGACATCGGATCGTCGGGGGGGGGGGGAGGACTGTCCTTTCCCATTCCCCATCACGGACTCACGGTGGGAGGAGGAGTAGGAGGAGGAGCGGGAATGGCGGGGGGGGCGATGAATTCCGCGAACGAGTCGGTATCGCTCGGTACCGCGACGCAGACTCACGAGGTGCGCATGCCCATGCTATTATCGACCTTCAAGCCAGCGACCGGCTGCACGAACGCATCCGACTTCGTGGTACGTTGCTTCGTGGCCAGATTGCGTTCCGGCATCACGGTCGTGAAGCACGGTCGTAATCGCTGGTGCAAGTCGCGTTTGCGCGTGTTGCACGTACACTCCGATGGGAGTTCCCTGAGCTGGAAGCCGGCGTTGGGCGAGCCGAGCAGCGGCAAGCGGCCGCCGAAGCTCGATCTGACGACGTGCGTCGAGGTACGACACGCGTGGAGTCCGGATCCGGACAATCCCATGTTCACCGGCACGCCGATATTGAGACAAAAGTGCGAGGCGGCGAATGCTCACAAGAGCTTCGCGTTGATCTTCCCTAGGAGGACCGTGGACATCACCGCCGTTACCGCCGATCAGTGCAAGGTATTGATGGAGGGATTCAGCGCGCTGTGCTTCCGACTGCAGGTGGCGCAGAACGTGGCGAATTCGGGCAATCAACAGCAAACGTCGACGTCCGGCGGTGGTACGACGACGGGAGTGGAGGGGGGGGAGGGGCTCGGGGGCGTGGGGGGAAAGGGATTGGGGGGGGATAACAATACCGCCGGAACATTGAGCGTCACGATGACGAACAATAGCACTAGGCAGAAGGAAAGTCACAAGGGACGACGGAGGTAAAGGGTGTAGGAGGAGGGCACTTTTTTTTTGAGAATGCATGAAGGGCGAGGGAGGGGGGGTGTCGAAAGTGGGAATGGTGGAGAGGGAGAGAGCACATTTGTGATCCCGATTTTTTTGGGGGGGGGTAAAGGGGGAGAGGAGGATGAGCCACTTATTGCGTCACCCTCCCGAACACGCGGAGTCGGGAGAGCCTTCATGTGTAGAATGGTTATTTAACCAAGCCGTGATATTGGATTATTGGACGAATCGAAGAAATCGAACGCATGTCCTCGTTGACGATATAATTAATTGTGTAACCGAATGTATTACGTGCACTAATTTGTTTTTACTGCCCCTAATTCCCATCCCAAACGGATGATCGGCGAGATCGTGATTTTCAGGTCTTGTAAGGATCTCTCTCTAGAGAGCCATCATCTATTGTCAGTTGTCCGTGGAGACGAAAAAAAATCTCAACAAACATGCAATATTCCGACCAAAGCCAATTGGAATACACCGTAACACGAGACGGTAACACCTTTTGCACGAACATGCACGAAGGATTTACACCCTGCCCTAATTTAATTTCATGTTCATACATGTGAAGGGTCGTCCTTCCCCCATGTTGCGGCACCCCCCAATGCATATACGCTCGTGTCCAATTAGATTTTCTTCGCATCTCCGAATACAAATCCACGATGTCTTACTAAATATTTTACTGGTACTACAAAGAAATGGGCGTTTCTTTCCGTCTTCCCCCCCAACACATCAGTATACATACATCCTATCCGATCGTCGGCTGCCTAACGACGATGCCGTCCGCATTTACGAATATTCGAACCCTATCCACCCTGTAATCCATGGTGACCATGGAATCCTCTGGCAGAATGTGAACGTTCTCGGCGATCAATGTCCCATCGCCACCCGCGAGTACGGCGAATTTCGCATCCTGTCCCGTCATTCCCACGAGGTCCTTCCTCGGCCAAGACGATTCGGCGTCGTCGTCCGCGGCGGCGATCCTGCCGGTCGCGGTCGCGGAGGATGCATCCTCCTCCTCCACATTTCCCACCTCTCCCAGTCCGCTGGCGACGTCCTCCTCCATCTTCATTAATATCCACTTACGCAACGTCCCCGATCCGCGACCGTAATCGCCCGGTAGGAGGACGTAATCGCGTGTCTGGGCGAGGGGGGGGGGACCCCATCGTTCGGGGAAGGCGGGGCGAGAGGAGGTGGGCATGATTTTTTTCTCGATGGGGGAGGTCTCCGACGAGGAAGAGGAGGAGGAAGATGCCAGGGCGAGGGTGGCGATCGATAATAATGAAAATAGGAGGAGGGTCGCGGAGGCGAGAGTGACGAGGTTGAAACGATTCGTCCTTGCCATGTTGATGGATAATATTATATAATATGTCGAACGCGGGGGAAACGAAATAAAATCCTGTCGTGAGTACCTAATTGAAAGAAGTGGGATCAAGGAAAAGGGGGTATCGTAGAGAGTGGAGCGGTCCCAAAACTCTTTTTATGATTTTTTTACACTTAGATCTCGCGAAACTCGTCACAAATACACATATCTCACTAATTTAAGTGTGAAAAAACCACAAACACACAAACTTTATGGGACTGAATTTAAGTGTAAAAAAATCATAAAAACTAGATACCCTCTGCGGCAAGGGAATCCCCCCCCCTCCATGGTTGCCGACCCATCCATATTGCCACCACCAATAAGAGTTTGCCACCACCCCTGCACGGGACGTTAGAACACACCCTCTCTGACGATCTCCCCGCCCGGCACCGCTACTCCGCCTCGTCGAGAGCCAAAAATAATTTCCTACTGTACACATCATCATCCGCGCCGCTGATCATCATGCCGCCCAAGAAGAGGGGCTATAAATTCACCACCCATGAGCTAGAGAGTTTGGCCGAGGCCGTTGAGGACATTGTTCCAATGTCCTCTACTGATTGGGACACTGTTTGGGAAGCCCACGATGCAATCTTTCCGGGGTTGATCAGGGCCTCCGATTCCCTGAAACGCAAATTTCAGGAGATGGCAAGGACCAAAATCCCCACAGGTGATCCTAATTGCCCGCATCATATTCGTATCGCAAAACAGGCGCATTATAAGCTTATAAAGGCATCGGATGGCTCTACGGGGGCGGGGTCTGATGATGTTGATGTGGAGGTAGACGAGGGGGCGGGAGAGGGAGGTGAAGGGGATGGTGAGAGTGTTTTCGATGACAATGAGGACAGTCGAGCTGTCCAAGGGGACATTGTTGTCATTCATCGTCGTGATGGAGGAACCAACGATCATGATGAAGGAGGTGGTAAAAGCCTGGGACTAGACCCCACAAACCTCTTCAGAGAGCTGGGGAATAATGATTCATTTGGTGATGGTGGTGGTGCAGATGACTGTGGCATCAGCATCCACCAGTGGGGCATCCTCCAGTGCGGCATCCGCCAGAGGTGGAACAACCGGTTGTCAAGTGCATCGACAGCAGAGAGTAATAAAAAGAAAACCAGAGCCTTAAAAAAGCTGTTGCGGATTGCCAGAAAGTCACCATCTAATTCAAGTGATGCTGATGGTGAAGGAGATGGCTGGTCATTTGGAAACATGTTGCATATGATGATGATGCAGGGCCGCATGGATAATGAAAGGAGGGAGCAACAGTACAAAAATGAAGTGGAGCAGAGGGAGCGTGAGTATCAGCTTCGACGCGAGGAGATGGCACTTGCACGTGAGGAAGCCCATGAACAGAGGCAAATGATGAACCTCATGTTCATGACGATGTTGAATAAAAATGCGGCGAGCAACAGCAATTCTCACCCTCCCAGCCCCAGAAACACTTAGGCCAGAAACACTTAGGATACATTGATGTTAGTTTTCTAAATCATTAATTAACGTGATTTGATGGTGTCAAGAAGTATGTATTTATACTATGAGGTCCCCCCTCCTCCCATCCGATGAGACCTCTCCCAAGCCCAGGGGTGCAAACCAAGAAGATTGTTTAAAACCATACATCTTCATTTGCATCACGGAGAAGGTGTGGCATATATGTATTCCGTATTTGATTTATACCAACCATTCGCGCCCTCACATTATACAGCAAAGCAAACATCTTCATCACAATTCTCCGCTCTCCGCGCTCTTCATAAATAAATTGATCTTTTACTTGGGGAAAAGAAGCCTGTATGCTCAACATACCCCACTCTGCTGTCGGCCGTGCTGATGTAGTCTGCCATCTAAGCTGGTGCTCGGTTTGTTGCTCTCGTCGTGTTGGCACCGATGAACCCAAAAGATCCTGCCCCGATTTCAGGAGGTAGTCCTTCTTGTGGTTACTAAATGCAGAGCCGACACAGCACTTCCCCCCCGTTGAATCATACACCTGCTCAAGTTTCTTGTATATATTTCCTAACTCTGCAACCTGGCTGTCATGGACTGATCCTGGAATGTTGAAAAAAGCAATTGGAATGCGGACTGCTACAAATGCAGCTTAAGCCCATCCACTGTTGCCCAACAGTCGTGTAGCAATGGATGCCGTGCCGTGCCCCAAATGCGGCTTTGTAATTGTTGATGTCTTCGGCCGATGGGATAGAAACTCGGGCAAGAGGATCATTGTGAAAAATTTCAACAATGAGACGAATTCCGAATCTCAAATAAACAGAGAGGTTAGAATCGGTGAGTCCAAAAACAAGTTGCAAAACATTTAATGACCCTCGGGTTCGAGAATACCAGTCCCAAACAATCAGCGGGTTTCACTTCTCTCTCTTGCCCCGTTGTATATTCAAACTCAACAATCATCCCTGAACTGTCGAAGGGTGTGTGTCCAGAAAACACAGGAGCAAATCTTTCAAGTATCTTTTCAAAAGAATCACAGTCGAAGCCCATCATCGTGATGTATGCTTGATCATTTTGCAAAGCTTGCAATTTTCGCCAGGTCGATAACTTCAGTGGGATCAGAGCACGCCACGGAATCTTTCGATACCGCCAACAGCGCTCCTCAATAGAAAGACTCCTGACAAAATCCTTCCTGTATCTGGAGTGCTTCTTCTTTGCCCTCATATTTTTTCCAAATTGCCCACGATGAGCAAGATAGAGAAGGAGTAGGCGATGCGAGATGCGCATCCTCAGCGGCGCGGATGATGATGTGTACAGTAGGAAAGTAATTTTGGCTCTCGGAGTAGCGGCGCCGGGCGGGGAGATTGCCGGCGAGGGTGTGTTCTAATGTCCCGTGCAGGGGGGGCGGCAAACTCTTATTGGCCGTGGCAATATGGATGGGTCGGCGGTCATGGAGGGGGGGGGATTCCCTTGCCGCAGAGAGTCACTAGTTTTTATGATTTTCTTACACTTAAATTCAGTCCCTTAAAGTTTGTACAACCCCTCTTGTGATGAGTTTAGCAAGATTTAAGTGTAAAAAAATCATAAAAAGAGTTTTGGGAATGCTCCATTGACATGATTATCCGAGGACCTTTCTTGTGACTCACACGACATGGCGACACAAAAGATACGCTTTAGCAATCACCCCATTTGCCCATATTTTCTCAATCCCCTCAAAAACTAGAGGAGAAAATGAATCTCACACAACATGAGAGTGAAGCGAAAACCTTGTAGCCTTGTCCACAGGCTCCGTTCTGGAATCATAAAATCATAAAATCATATGTGCTCATA
>JALLBA010000247.1:0-22938 GCA_036939675.1 Cyclostephanos invisitatus | reverse complement strand
CGGCACGTCCAGCGAGCTTTGGTAAGCTCTAGTATTGGAAACGGCCCACCCCCACTGATGACTCAGTTAACACACACAAAAGCTGAAACCTCCCTCCAAATAATCATGGGATACAACGCCACAGCTGAACAGACAATTGACATGTCGCCGCTGGTTGGGAATCGTCCTCCCTTCCTCCATCTTTCATGGCCCAAAGCCTCTCTGATGATGATAATATTGGTGCTTGGGTTTACAACTATGTTCCCCCTGACCACCACCACTTGGGTGCGCAGCATTTTAGCGATCTTGTACAGATAGCTCTTGATGACGGCTTTGTAAATGATGGATCAAAGGAATTGCTGATCGCAAACTACGTCAAGAGCAATAATAACTAATTTAACAGCATTTTCAAGTATCTGATCGCTAGAAGTAAACCGTATTACTAGGTCAAACTCTACTTGTAATGCAGATGCTTATCCGTACCTTCTGACTGATTCTTGGTTCAACTGGTGCCGGTCAAAATATAATTTGAATTCGACAGAGAGTTCAATCATTTTGCTTTTACTGCCCTTCATTGAAACCTCAATGGCCGTCAAACAAGCCTGCTCTGCCTATTCATAGTAGATAGTAGCGGATTCATTTCAGTCCACACATTTTAGTCATTGGTAGTAACAGACACAACACACACACATGCCACACACAACAGTCTCACTTCCTCACACGGGCCTCCTGCATGTTCATAGAGGTGGATAGCTTAGATATAATTTCTCTCTCAATAGATAGTATCCAGGCATTTGATGTTGATAAGATGTCGCCGCAATCAGTATCATTGTGGTAATTGTCGTCATTCTTCTGGCGGTCCTCACCGCCCGATCCCGCTCATGATGGTTGATTACCATGTTAGACTCCTGCTCATTCCCGACAATTTTTCCTCGACCATTTAAGCGGCTGACACCTTTCCAAGCGAGAAAATCTAGCTGGGCATCATGCTTGAGTTCTCTTGACCATTGATCGGGGCGTGAAATAATCAAGCATTGACGCCAACTGCAGTGTCAACATCAAGAGCAGTTGTAGCAGTGACGGCACCTGCAGGAGAAGGCCTCAATCAACAGAGGCAATCCCTGGCCAAGCAACAACATCCAGCAGTAGGCTCGTGCTCCCAGACTGTTAGACAAGCTAGCCTATGAGAGCTAACGCAGCGAATTTTAGCGATGAGAGAAAATTTAAATTCTCACCCAAAGGGTTTGCAAAACGTGAAACAACCAAAATAGACTCATAAATCAGTAATCACCAATTCATTACAACAATCTAGTCATCACTGTTTAGCACAGACTACTTACTAACCCAGCAGCAACGGGAGCATTGACCACCTCCGCCTTCGGCATGTTGGCCAATCTCCAACAAGCGCAACAGGCCGTGCGGCGACCACTGCTATTTCACTGATGTCCCATCATCGCTTATACCCTCTGCAGTTTCATCATCGTCATGGGCAGCAACATGAATATCCGCCTCATCATCATCCTACTCTCCTCGCGCTGCATCCTCCACGTTGCTGCCATCCTTGGTGCGCTTCTCATTCCCCCGGGGGGGGAAATCATGTCCATCACCAGGTCGATGGCCCATACATTCCCTGGGCAGAGCCCACGGCAACTGAAGCATCAGCAAACTGCTGGACTACCCTTCCAGGAGGGGAAGGGGGGGAGTAATGACAATCAAGGCGCGGTCGTAAACCGACTGTCGGGACCCAACAATATACCAATAGGGTCCAACGGCCGATGGATTCCAAGGTCAGGCATTTGGAAGAACTGGCAAAAAAATGCGCGCTCTTGATCCCAATGGCAATGGCACTTCAGCGATGGATTCCAGGTCAAACGTTTCGGCGAAGTGGACAAAAAACGCGCTCTCTCTCGACCACAATTGACACTTTCCGCCGGAGACTCGGTGACGGTTCGATTTCGGACGACCCATCATCATCCTGCGGGGAATTGCTAAAAAGTCGAACCTCGGATGAGAGGAAAGGATATCGAATGATGCATAATCGATGTGGATACGGGTCCATTGGTACATAGCACCTCAATCGCGTGCGAGGATGGATCGGACGTGTTTTTCGATCGCTTATGTACTACCGCGGATGATTTACCTCCGTCTTTTCATTTTATTTTCATCATTTGTCCCCCCGACACCCCCTCCTTGCAATCCTGCCCGAAAAGAACTCCATCCTAAATCTCCCCGCCCCACCACGGTTGCCACCCTCTTGTAGAGAGGCAGTCGTCCCCGGCGCTTTGCACCTTCTTCCACTCAGGCGAAGCACATCCCTCCATTTTCGTCCCTCCCCTACCCCCCATCGCGCTGCCCCGGCAGAGAGGGAGGGTAATGGAGAGGCCTCAGCAGTGCAAGCTCCCGGTGTGATGTACATGTTTGGTGTCCCTGCCTCAAAGTCCCACCCCAAGGACCGAACTAGTTCGGGTCATATCTCCGTGAAACCACACCATGTTCAGGACGATTTCAACCATAGTCCCCCCCCCTCCCTCCCCCTCCAGAGACCGGACCGATAAAATGACGAATATCGAATCATATTCTCCACACCGGGGTTACGAGTGGGGAGAGAAACATCGCATTCGACCGTCCACCACCCGATGCTTTCTCTCAACCACACCTTCACTCTCTAGAGCGCTCATCCATCTACTATCATCTGAATCTCCCCCCCCGCCCGCCCCCTTTTCCACAATCGAGAGACTGGATGCTTTTTTACATATGAATTCCTATCGTATGTACATGCTTACGATACACTCTCACTCTCAACACCCTGAAGAAAGGGAAAAGGGAGTCTTGATCGCCTCCTCCCGTGAACGATGGCATAAACCGAGGAGGTTGGGTCCGAAAACCCCTCGCCCCTCGCCCCTCACTACACAATAATCATTCCGGCGAGAGAGTAAGGGAGAGGTCAAATCGAAGGTGGCCTTCAAAATCTAACCCTCCCCGTCATATATATATTTATATATATATATATACATGGCCCCATCAGGTGTCCATCGAAGCACAGTCCTCGGCGGGCGCGAATATGAACCACCGGGCGGCGACGTTGACGACGGGTCAGGTCCGCGCGATCATAGGGTCCATCGAGGGGGGACAGAATGCCAACCACCACCGCACGTCGAACCTGAGTCGCGCGCGCGCCATCATCGCCCTATCGTCGATCCTGATCGCCATACTGATGCTGTCGTCCTACCGCGAATCGTCCGCCCTATCATCCCCGTCGTACTACGATGGCGGCAACGTGGACAAGTTGTCGATATTGCAGGGGGAGGCATTCCACTCGTACGGTCAGAACGCCCCGCTGTTCGAGGCGGTGAATTCCAACGACGTGGAATTGGTCCGATCGTTGCTACGGGACGGCATCGGCATCGGGGGGGGGGGAGGATGGTGTATTACAACGTGAACGCCGAGGACGAATCGGGAATCACGCCGCTGATACTCGCGACGCTCATCGGCAACGTCGAGCTTGTGAATTTGCTATTATCGAACGGCGCGCGTGCGCAGCCCCTCCCCGGTTTCAGGCACACTCCTCTCCGTGCGGCTGCACTCACGGGGAATGCCGAATTGATCAGGTTGCTATTGGACATGGGAGCCGATCCGAACGCGATGAGCGAGGGGGGTAGGACGCCGCTGATGGGGGCGTGTTACCTCCGTCCGCAATACGACGAGGGGCCTGATCGGATCGAATTGTCGTTCGGGGCGGTCGATTCGCTGTTGGCGGATCCGCGGACGGATCCCGGCGTGGTGAACGAATTCGGCGAGAGCGCGTTGGACCTGTGTCGGGAGAGAATGTACAATAAGAGCATGGCCCTGTTGAGGGATTATGTCAGGGGCGGGAAGAAGATAATAAAGAAGAGGGCGAAGGGGAACAAAATTTTCAACAAGCTGGGGAGCAAGTTGAGAAAAGGTGGAAAAGGGAAAGGAAAAGGGAAAAAGTAATGATCAACAATTGGCAGTATTGTAAGTAATACTGAAGATCATTTCGTTTCGAGACGATATTTTAGATATACAAAGCAGGTACAATGAGATTCATTTCTATTTACGAAGGAGCAAAAGCTGGAATTCGACTGCCACGCACGACATAATATGATTGTTTCGCTATTCTACAGTGTTGTTAAAGAACTCCAATCCCAACACAATACCAGTATTTGTTACGATAGACGCTCATGCGAAGATGGGATTTGAATTATCAACTCACAGGGTGGATCGTTCCTGTCCTCTCCACGCAGCGCGTTTCTTCTCTGGCACTAGTACGGCAATGAATGTCTTTCAATACTGCAAGTCCATCGTGGTTCAAGTCGCCAAGGTCAGAGTGGATTTTTTCAACAACTATTTCCTCTCGATCACCCCCGCCATATGCGTCAAACGCCAGAGTATTTTTTTCTTGTTTTACATCGTTTTGAACGATGTTATTATCAACAGGCTCAATCTTGTCGGACCAATCTGATACTTCATTTGGACCGTACGAACGAACCTCGGTTTCGTCGCCGAGCTCCCCGCGTTTTATGGTATCAAGATCTTCGGCAGACAAATCGTCTTCGATCTTCACATCGGCGTTTCTTTCGATTTCGATATCCAAGATCACTGAGCGCTCGTCGAGAAGAGTTTTGAGAGTTTGCAACATCTCATCGTAGCCCTAGAGAGAGATTCAATGCAAAATAAATGACAACATGAAGGTTGTAAATTGCAACTCTGATGTACAATACCACTATTCTCACCTTTCTGCAGCACGAAACGGAGTGACTGCCCTTGGTCCATGTGATTGTCCGACACCCGTCGTAACTCGTAATCGATACATCGGCTTTTAGGCAAAGTGGGATACAGGACTGATCGAATGCTTTCTCCCTACCCTCAACGCATGCATCGAACAATTTCAAATTGGGAGCTTGACAAATAACGGATTCCTCGACCAATGCTTCTTTACGGATTTCATCGCAGTATAACTTGCATCCTCCGATCGTCCTCGCGGCGGATGCGGACTCCGTGATGTGGAGGAGGAATGCAACGACGAGATATTTCATTTTATGTTTTAGTAAAATAATTTCAATTTAGGGTCACACGGTCCCAGACGAAATAAATTAACCAAGATTTCTACAGAGGCCAACCTTCATCTAAGTACTTATTAAATTCGATGCATGGTGTGTAATCTAATCGCCTTACTTTACATCCACATAAATCATGATAAAAAAGTCGCCACTCCCTTGATGAAGGGTGAGCCGCAAAGGTTGTCGCGTACCAGCATGGTGTTCGTGTGGCCAAGTCTCCTTTTGGGGCGGTGCGCAGCATCGATTGTATTCCATCAAAAACCATAGCGACTACTATTCCAAATCATGCTACCGCCCCACACGCATCAAAAATCAATCATCGCACGGGACAATTTTCCCACCGCCACCCCCCCCGTTTCCCCTCCCCGTTTCTATCATGACGTATCGAACAGGCATCGTAGTTTCCACCCCCGAAATAAATAAAAAACACACACACCGACCGACCCCATCATCTCCTCAACAGCCACAACCCTTGACCTCATCGAGATTCGCCGGCGCTTGCGACAATTTGATGTCTATCAAATTCGATCCGCCCCCGCCCACGCCCGTCCCTCCCCCCGCCCCGCCGTTCGAGACGTCGGCACTACCCGGTAAACTCGTGGCGAGCTTTCGAAATAATCCCTTGACGTTATATCCAGCCTTGGCGCTGCATTCCATGAAGAGCAGACCGTCCTTGACCGCCCTCTCCTCCCCCTCCTCGGTCGTTATCTGACGCTTGTCGTTGCCCAAATCGGTCTTATTCCCCACGAGACAAACGACGACGTCGTTACCGCGCTCGGCTCGCACGTCCTCAATCCATTTCGACGTGTTGAGGAAGGACGCGCGATTCGTAACGTCATATACGATGACCGCGACGGACGAATCGCGTATATACGACGGTATGAGGGAACGAAAGCGCTCCTGTCCGGCGGTATCCCAAAGCTGCAATCGCACCGTGCGATCCTCGAGGTACATTGTCTTCGATAGGAAGTCGATCCCAATGGTCGCCTGGTAGTGCCTATCGAAATTATCGTACATGAAACGCGTGATTATCGACGTCTTACCGACGGATTGATCGCCGAGGAATACTAGCTTGTACTTGGCGAGGGGGGCCATGGCGCCACCTCCCCCTCCCCCCGAGGGTTTGGACCCGCCCCCCCCGACCGCCGCCGTCGTGCCGCCATTCCTTGTCGATGACGCCGCGCCCTCACTCATATTTAATATATATATTAGGTAAAGCGATTTTAGGGATGAAGATGTGTCCCCTATTTAATATGTTTACGCCGAGATCTTCCACTCCTTATCGGGGGCCGTTGAAAACAAAGGTGCCTCGTCGGTGGATCTCTCTGGAGCACCCGGCCCACTTGGTCGTTGCTCCGCTCTCCTCTTTTCCTCTCTCTCTATCTCTTTTTCCCAAGTTTAGACTGTTAACCTAGGAATTCGTATTATCCATCTCTTCGACGTTACTTTACGATTCGGCGAGGTCAAATTGTTACCAAAATCGTAAAAAGCTTCGGCTCTTGATCCCACAAAAGAGGGCTTTTTTTGCTGGATAGAAGATGATAGTACTACCTAAGTAACATACTGGATGGATGCAGGGTGGGTTGCAGCCATCAATGAACTGCATGAGACACCTGACCCCTGCCAATGCAAGAGTTGTTGTGCACACATCAAAACAGAAGCTATTGATTGAGGCCAACAAACACAAATCATCTCAAAATCTATTCAAGTTGGAACCAATGATGCCATGTGCCAGTATCCAGTATGCTCCCACATAGTTGGAAATAAGGGGACAAAGGTACACTTTTACGAACGAGGCTTTTCCCTCTGGGGGACATAGTGTCCCCTTATTCTCTAATTGTGTGACATTTTTTCTCTGCTAACAACTCGCGCGAGCCCAAAAATTGTGGGAAAATTCTTTATTGATCGGGGGACAAATTGTCCCACTGGTGTTTTACATCCCTTATTCTACATAGGAATGGGTAGTAAAAATAATACTTGAACGTATCAAGAAAAAGGAGCACCACCATTGAAAAGCCGATTGCTGTGTCTAGTGGCATGGCTCTGGTATCAATAGCCGCCCCCCCCGGCAACCTCTTTGCGATGGGTTCGTCGAGGGTGCTGTCACAGGCCATGGCATAGTGGCGGGAAACTATCTCACTAAATGTCGTGACTCGCTAAATAGCTTATCGCTGATGTATGTAGGTGATGGACAGTTGCCCGAATCTTAAAGGCTTGCTAGCTACAGGATCAAAAGATAATGGATGATGACGCCCATTACTTATGGCCGACATTCCTACGTGGAATGATCAGTCCCATCCTCTTCTCGGATTAGTGCAAACATATGAGTTCATACAAGTTAGAATTGAGGTGTGGTGCACGCCAACGTGGGACAAAAACCCGTCGTAAAATGTCACATTTTACGACTTTTTGTGTTGACCGATTGTGACCTATTTCAAGCTCCTTGCGACCGACCCGAGCTGATTATGAAATATAATGATTAAACATTATTCTGTCAGTTTAGCAATAACATTATAGTGTCATTCTGCATGCTCTGGATCCTTCCGATTTCATTGATATGTCACATGCCTATTGTCATAGCACGGCATGGACCCCTGTCAGCGCTTTTCCCCACCACATCGCTGTAAAAAATCGAGCAAAATCGCTGCTTTGGAGTGACCGATCACATATATCATCTTCCCATTGCACCCCATGTCCCTTCCAAGTGCATCATCCTTCCAATACCATGTATAGCTCAAGGTCTGCCGATTCGGATAAGCTGGAGAGGTTGAAAAAAGTCTTCACTAAGAGGCCTCAATTAGAGCTCCGAGAAGCTATGTTCGTGGCAAAATACTCCACCGAAGAGATTGATAATGCCGCCTGCCGACGTTCCATTCAGCGCGCTTTACCCGGTGGATCCATCAAGAGATTTAGGGCACATGTTGCCGGACTCACTCCGCAACCGCCACCGCCAAAGCCACCAGATCGTTCCAAGCGACACATCAATCGCGCCAGAGCCATTGCCCCAGCAGCAGATGAGACCCCCTCCCCTACTGCAGCAGTGTTCTCCCCCCTCCCTTCTTCATCACAACAATCCACGACCACGCCATCCTCTTTGTCAGAGTCGTCAGGGTCATTGCCACCGTCGTCGTCATCGTCGTTGTTGCCGTTGTCATCATCGTCATCCTTGTCCTTGTCCTCGTCCTCGTTGGCAATTACCATGCTATCCTCTTTGTCAGAGTCGTCGGGGTCATCGCCACCGTCGTCGTCATCGTCGTTGTTGCAGTCGTCATCATCGTCGTCCTTGTCAATACCACGCTATCCTCTTTGTCAGAGTCATCGGGGTCATTGCCACCGTCGTCGTCATCGTCGTTGTTGCCGTCGTCATCATTGTCGTCCTTGTCCTCGTCCTTGTCCTCGTCGTTAATGTTGTCATCATCATCATCAACGTCATTGTCCTCGTTGTCATCAGCACCCTGGTCGTCCGCGTCGTCATCATCCGTGTTGGCGTCAGCGTCAGCATCAGCGTCAGCGTTGGTGTCAACATGAACTATTTCGACGTTGTCATCGGCATCGTTGGCATCCGCTCCGCCCAAGCAAAAGGCGTGGGATTGCAAATACTACCTGACAAAGAAGAAAACAAGAAAGTTGGCCATAACAACAACTATGACCACAACGGGAACAGCGACCGTGAACACATCATGGTCTCTGAACAATGGAGAGACCCGTATAGACAGCAGTAGTGTGAGGACCGCGACGTATCGAGCCGATGCGATGTGCTTGAGTATGACAGTGCCAATGAGGAGGAGGACGAGAGCAGCAACAAGGAGGATGAATTGGGGAGGAGCAAGGTAGAGAGTGATAGCGAGGTTGAATAGAATACTCCTAACTTTAAAAATTCATAACTTTAAAACTAACGATCGGCAGCCGGGAAATAGACATCCTCCATGATTCCCGAGACATGGGGCACCTAATAATACCGTATTACCCCCAACGACCAACCAGAACATTGATCACGATGGCCATTTCCACCATGGTCGAGTGGAGAGGATGACGAAGAGTACTAAACTAAAAAATCATAACTTTAACACTAACAATCGGCAGCCGCCAAATGGTGATCCCCCATGACCCCAGAGACAGGGGGCACCTAATAATACTGTATTATTCCCGTCGCCCAACCGGAACATCAATCGCGATGGCCATTTCCGCCATGGTCGAGTGGAGAGCGATGACACGAAGAGTACTAAACTAAAAAATCATAACTTTAAAACTAACGATCGGCAGCTGGCAAATGGACATCCGCCGTGATCCCCGAGACATGGGGCACCTACCAATACCGTATTACCCCCATAGTCCAACCGTAACATTGATTGCAATGGCCATTTCCGCCATGGTCAAATTGTTCCGTCAGGGCTCTTTTTATCTGTATTCACCAATGGGGGTTGAATTGATTCCTACGCTCGTGGGGTGGGGTTTGGTTGCCCGAAATTGTCTGTTGATTTTTAAGATGGGTGTCATCTCACAGTTTAGGTACGTATCTAAAAAATAAGTACATGTCAAAAAAAGAGAGCGCCATTCATTAACCTTAAGGAGGGGTTAGGGTATGTGACATTTTGTCCCACATTTGCGTGCACCGCACCTATTATCGTGAGGACGATGCCCTTCTGGATGAAGTCTTTGATGATGACTACGACGAGAAGCATTTTACATCGATTCCGTCGGAGGCTGCTTGCGATCGCAATCGCAATCNCGGGAAATAAATTGGCGACAAATCAAAAAAAGGGGCGACGGCCAGAAATGCCTTGGCAAATAATAGGAATGTACTCTCTATATCGAAAATTCGACACACCGATAAAGAGATATTATGATATGCCCCAAAAAAATTCCAAAATAATCAAGACGGTCATCCGGTCATAAGATGTTTGTCGTAAAAGTCACAAATAATGACCCCAAAATCGACTCGTTTCTCAACGGCGGGCGACGACGATGGCAATGCCGCGTTACTCGTAGAGAGAGATAAGAGTGGGATGGGGGCCGGGGGACATCATATTAGATCATTACTCCCATATTGTCATTCGAAACCCACAACCTCCATCTCACTCCGGGGAAGCGAATACATCATAAACGAAATAAAAACGGCATGATGGACGGGGGGGGACGGTCGTCGAGACAGCGACGACGACGGACCGACGTCGACTTGGACTTGGACGACGTCGTCGTCGAAGCCTCGGACGTCGATCCGCGAAGTCGAACGCGACGATCGCGACGCGACGTGGCATCGTCGTCGTCGTATCGTCGTTCCCTCCCCCTCATGTCGAGCTACGGCGTTGTCGATGACGACGGCGTTTATGACGGCGGTGTGTTTCGCCCGGGCCATGGCGGTGCCGAAGTCGTCAACGACGGCGCCGTCGTCGCGCCCCGCCATCGGACGACGTCGACGTCGAGGGCGTCGTTCTCGTACTCGCACTCGTCGTCGTCAAAGTCGGGGGGTGGCGGTGGGGGGGGGTACGCATTATCCCTCGCTTGCGTGTGGGCGTTATGGTATTACGGCGGCATGGGGGGCGGGGGGGGGGGATACCGCAAGGACGACGATGGTTCGAGGCACCTACTATCGACGTTGAACGCCGCGATGACAAGGGTGCCGGTACTATCGAGGATCGTAGGGTCGCTGGGATGGTCGGGGAAGGGGGACGGCGGGGATGGCGAATCCTCCTCCTCCGGCAAGAAGGACGGGGGGAAGGGGGTGGATGACGACGAAAACGACGACGGGGAGGACGACGTCGACGTCATCGATCGTCCGGACTTCGTATACGAGCACCCGTACGTGTCGAGCTCGTATTACACGTCGACCAGGAGCATCAAAACCCTATTATCGAACGAGGAGATGCAGGTGCGAAGGAACCTATTGTTGCAACAGCGACGGCAGATGCAGGGGGGGGAGAACGACAACGACGACGGGTCGTCGTCGGACGATCGACTTGTAAAAACGAGACTCGCCATAGTTCGACCATTTTGCGAATTCGACGCCGAGGCGCTGCCAACGACGTTCACTTGCTGGAACGCGCTCCCCCCCTGCAAGGCGGCGTCGGACGACGTCGGGGATTACGATAACGACATCGACGATATCGAGTATGAGGTCGGTCCGGATGGCGAATTGATAATATCGTACAATGGCAACTCGACACGCGGCGGGTGGGGGGGGGACGCGGGCGATCGACACGCGTTCGATTACGTGGGCAGCGATGCCATGAAGTACGCGAAGGCGGACGTATTCCTCTTCTACTCGCAGACTTACTCCGAGAACGACGTCGCGATCAAGGCCGTCGATGCGATCATAGATCAATTCTTCGAACCGGGCGGATGGAGTCAGTGCTTCGGCAACATATACGCCATTGAGGCGAATATACCCCAGGAATTGGATTTGTACATCCCGAGCGCGCAGGTGAGTAGATGAGAGAATGATGAAAAAAGATCCGTTGTCGTTCCGCCTGGGAGATTTGATAAGCCCATGAAATGTGCATGTCGAGCTAAATGCAATTTTATGCAACTACTCTCAGGAGGAATTGTACAATTGGGTCAATGGTCCCAACAGGCAGTACGAGGCTGCCTTCCGGATCATACAGAGCGGGGAGTGGGGTGATTACGACGGATTCTATCTGATGGAGGGCGATTCGGTCCCGATCAAGGCCCATTGGTTGGACGTCATACTCAGCGAGATCGAGGTCAATCGACCGTTCGCTGTCCTGGGAGCGTGAGTTAACTGTGTTTGTCTCTCCCCCCCCCCCCCAATACACACACTCTTTTCTGCCATCTTCCCTTCGTGGATGCTCGCATTCTCACGGTTCTTGTTTATTCTTATTTTTTGCACTTCACGTGTCGATAGCCAATACGACGGCGACAAATGGGATGTCTTCTACGAGAAAATTCCTATATCACTTTTGCATCACACCAATGGTAATGCTATCTACAACACATCTCACCCACTGCTCGAGCGCCTCGTAGGCCAACTGGAAGTCGAGGCTCCATGTCCTTACAATTCCATCCCGTATGATTACCGGAGTAAGTTGACCAGTCGAATGTCCTTTGTTTTTTCCCAGTTAGCTTGACTATCGTGCCCATTTTTGTCCTCGTTTCTTCCCCCTAGTGTCTCAAATGTGGGTGGAGGGCACCCTCGGCATAGTCCCCACCCTCGCCCCCAAGATCATGCTCAACGAGGAGGGCGAGAATATCACGCTGTCGAATAACACCGAAATGTTCAAGAAGTGGGCCGATATTTGGGAGAAGGTTGGTTTGCGTTGTTCGCGTGCGGGCTCTCTTTTCTTCTTTCCTAACGTGATTTTCTATACAAAATAGACCAACCCCTATAAATATACCAAGGCCATACACAATTACGCGGCAACGAATCTCATCCCACGACACCTCGGTCCCGAGTATGTCATCCACGGCGCTAAGCTTTACTCCCCGTGGGATCCAACAAAGACTGAAGTCACGCTGGTGATTTCCGAGTGGTTTTTTGATCGGTCGGTGAACCTGATTAAGGGGCTTGACGAAAAGGATCAGTAAGTTTAGTGTGATTTGCGTTTAGTTTCTTCGTACCATCGAGAATCCGTATTAACTCTGTTTCCTATCGTTTGTCTAGTCCGTTCTCAGAGGTGGTTATCATGGTAAGTGACTAGGGGCTATTGCCTAGTTGGAATGAAAACTGTCGGTTCTTACAATCAAAACCGATTGAAAATTTTCAAGGTCCCCCCCGTTGTCGGAGAGCGCGACGATTACGACCAGATGACGGCGGTTCCCGTGCGTACGCAACATCGTGGCGCCCCTGATTTCATGGACCTGTGCGAAGCCGAGGTGAAAACAGATTGGTTCATGATCACCAACTCGTATCATTCCGTCGCCCGACACGTTGATTTGATGTTCACGCCGGGGACGTTCATTCCAGTCATTCCATTTACTCCTGCGACGTACGCATTTTGCTTCAAGTATCCTTATTGCAAGGAAACTATCAACCTGGCACAGGTAATTTAAATGACTCACATTCCTCTTTTCCAGTTGACAGAAAGGTTGTCTTTCTTAATCTCACTCTTCAAACACAACCGCCACTTTTACTATTAAGCGCATCAAACCAGGTCATGATAAAGTCATGTAAGTGTCGTTGCAAAGTAAATATATTTTTCTCCTTCAGGTGGCTACTTCTCACGTCACAAACATCTCTTATTCCACTTCCAGTCTTGACATGGATATGCTGTATAACACAAAGATGCGCAATGAGTTTTGTAAAGAATGGAGAGAAGCGAACGGAGGGGAAGGTGAAGATCTCTACAAGCACCAACAGCGACGGCTGATGTTCCGTAAAAATATCATCGGCCCCCCAGGGCCAACTGGAACAAGTTATTTGGCTTATCTGGCGCGAGAAAAGAAGGACGGTATGTACAAGCTCACGGATCGCTCACTCTACGGCGCCAGGCCGCCGTTTATCAAGGTATTCGCAAGGGAAGAAAAGCTTGACGGCATGTCCGAAGAGGAATTGGCCAAGCGCGTGGGCATGACATTGCTGGACAATAGTACTGATTGCAACTGCAAAGCTTATGAGACTGAAGTCGATTGCGTCGAGTCGGGCATCGGATGTTCTTGGCGACCGCTTTTTGAAAGTTGCCACCCCCCTGAGTTGATCGATGGTGGCGAGCCGATTTGCTCAACAACGGAAGCGCCCACCATGTCACCCACGGTGTCTCTTGAACTCGATGACACCGATAGCCCCACTGCTGACTCTGCATCTTCGTCTTCGTCATCCGCAATAGGTCTGATTGACGTAAGCGATCCTTGGTATATCAGCATGTTCAAGTCGAGAGAACACGATGTGTTCACATCCGAATTCAATAGCACAAAAGATTCAATCCTGATGGCAGATGACGACGACGCAATTCTCGATAATGATTTTACAAGAAAGAGGAAGCTTGGAACGGACACGTACGATGATTTGTACGAAACCGAACTAACTGCGGGCGAGCGCATAAATGGTAGAAGGGGACTAGAAGCTAACAGCAGTGATAAAAAAAGGACCCCCCTCCCCATGAAGTCGTGTAATCCCTGGGATCCTAGCATAGTGCCGCGGACTCCCACACGTTCCGTCGATTGGGACGGACCCTCTATAGATCCAGAGTCAAGGTCATTTTCAGCCATGGCAACCTCACGCCCAAGGAAGCTCCACGGCTCATTTTTACGGTACCAAACACTTTTATCTCAGGAGCAACAGTCAGTTTTGCCTAGCATTATAGGCACGTCTTCTCCGATGAAGGATTCTTGGCTCACTTCTTCTGTTCCAATCAACATGCCTAAATATGCCGCATCACAAGCCCAAGAAGACACACGCGCTAACAATATTGCGCTTGAAATACCCTCAGGAGATCATAAGACATTTGTAAACTACGGACAAGGTGACACCTATCAACCGATTCGGATTACCTTCGTTACGGACCATTTGCTTCATTCTGTCAATATTGATAAGTCTTCTACCATGGCCGTGATTACAAAAATCGAAGCACTGACTGGCGACATCTTGCCATCTGTGTCGGAAATTTGGGCTGGTGCTATCTCTGTTCTGAGGTCAATTAATAACATCTTTCCATTTCAAGCTCAATGTGGGGAAGCAAAAATACTGCCACAACATTTAGCGCAAGGGTTTCTAAACACAGACACCGTCATATACGTCACAATTGACGGGCCACGATGCCACGGCGGTGAAACTATACAGAACATCGTTTCGTATGCCACTGTATGTTCATTTGATCAGCACTTGCGTCCGATATCTGCAAACATTGACATTTGTCTCCCGAACATGGATTTATCATTTGGAGAAGTTTCTGACCAAGAGAGTCTCCGTATAACATCTGCCTTGACTAAGGAGGTAGGATTGTTGCTGGGCCTTAGCCCTTCTCTTTTTCAGTATTTCCGCAACTCTGAAACGGGCCAGCCATTCGGATCAACTGAAAAGACAGTAACCTGTGTTGACGGGTCAGAGAAGACACTTTTAGTCCCAAATATATTACAACCTAGTCTCGATCTCAATCTTGATGCTTCTGGGAAGAAACGAGGGCTATGGGAAGTGATCACACCAACTGTGAGGCAGGTGATACGGAATCATTTTGATTGTCAGAGCCTAATTGGAGCAAGGCTTAGCCAATTTGAATCATCTTCATGCTTTGGTGACTCATTCGATCGCCGATATCATTTTGACGACGACTTTACGGCGATTGGTGGATCGGCTGATACGGCTTTCTCTTTAACTCCGCTCACACTGGCGCTATTGGAGGATTCCGGTTGGTATCGGGCCAACTTTGATAAATCGACCGTTCCTCTTTTCGGCCGAGGAGCTGGTTGCGGGTTTGTGGAAGGCAAGTGCTTGGGGGAATCCAAAACCAAAGTACCTGATTACAGCCAGGGATTCTTTTGCAACGATTTCTCTCAAGGGAGCCTAGATTTAGACCAACCAATAGGCTGTGATTACACTCATAACCACAAGGCGGGATGCTCGAGTTTCGGCGTAAAAGAAATGGACGGTACTGTTTGTCCTTTGAGAATGGCCGATGTAACATCTTGCTCTGACAAAACAATCTCTCCCTCCCTCACCGGTGAAATGTTTTCTCCAAACAGCCGCTGCTTTGTAACAGACGCGCGAACATCTGTTTGCTTACAATCTTATTGCAACGCTGTTGACTCAAAGCTCGATATTGTTGTAAACGAAAAGGTTTTTCAATGTGACTATGAAGGCCAGGAGCTTGATCTGGGACACGGCTACGCTATCCGATGTCCGCGATTGGCAGTGGTTTGTCCTCACCTAGTATGCCCCGCAAACTGCTCCGGAAAAGGGGTGTGCGATTATTGTTTGGAGTTGCCCGTGTGTGTATGCGACGATCCTTTCAACGAAACGCCCGGTTGCTACTCCCCGTAATGAAATTAAACACTATGAGAACGAAGAAGTATTCCAATTTATTCATGTACCTCTCTCAGCCTTGTATCTTCTAAAAATAAGAAAAAAATCGCGGATCCCTCAGTGTCAGAGAGGGAGGGACGTGGAAATGTACTTAGGTCAATCGCGCAGAACGCTAAACACTGCCAATTACTAACCACTTATTTCTGATAGCTAGTCAACCATCGCATTTCTTGATCTCTCACTGCACTCACTATTTCTCGAAAAAATTCACACCAACCCATCAAACATTTAGCGCATCTCTGTTTTTCCCATGCGAATTCCTGCCGTCGAAGAATATTACATCAGGCGGTAAATGCAGAAATGAACAGGCTCGCGCCGCACATGTAGAGCAAAACGAGGAAAATGCCGCGTATAACCTCCCTCGCGTTCTTGACATACTCGAACGCCCTCCCGCCCACCCACCCCCCCAATATCGAGAAAACCACGACGCAGACGTACAATTTCCAATCCTCCTTCTGATACACGACGACGTCGTACTGATATCCCGACACGTCCCCCCCCGCACGGAACGTACCGTACAGGTAAAATACCTGTCGGAAGACCGTGCTCGTGAACATGAGGACGACGCCCGTCGCGCGCTGACTGTGATTGTCGAACGACAACGGCCTCGGGGGATGGAGGAAGTAAAGCATTAGGGGAGGGGTGCGTATACCTATCATCCCGCCGAGGAAGCCGCTCAATCCCCCGGCGAGTACTGTATCGCTCGTTACCCTATTGCACCCGAATACGACCCCCTCGCCGTTATTTGGTTCGGTAAGCGATTTGGAAGCACGGGGGGGGGGGCGCTCGTCGACGTCGTCGCCGTTCGATTCCGCGACATCGTCGATTCGTGATGACGCGTGTGCAGTGACGACGTCGATGGCGCTCGTCGAGTCGGTCGCGGAGGAGGATGGGAATGCCCTCGACGATTCTTGCCCCCCCGACGGAGGATTGCGCGCCGCGCTGCCGAAGGTGAATGACAATCTGGTCGATTCGATCGGGAAGTCCGACGTCGACGGCATATCATCGGCGACATCATTGGCAGCGGCATGCTCCCGTTGGATGCGATCGTCCGTCGAAATGATGGCCGTCGTCGTCCCATCGACATTCTCATCGTCGTCCTTCTTCCCCATCATACCCTCTACCCCCCCCCCCTTCTTACATCGGCGCAGGAGGGCGTGTCTCCTGGTGTGCGTTTCGATGAACGCCACGAACAACACCACCACGCCGGCGATTGTCTTCATCAGCGGTATCGGCGCGATGCCGCCGACGTACTGGCCTACGGGGGTCAATACGAGCGTGATAGGCACGAAGAGGAGGAGGATGCGTCGGTGGGAGTATTTCACCACCGACGTTTCCCAGAGGAGGAATGGCTGGATGTATTATGCGTTCAATTGAGCATGGAAAAAAAAGACGTTTTGGATACGACCCGAGGGATTAGATGGCTGGGAGTAACGGTTCATCACGACGACTGGGAATACACATCATTCACGGGAGGAGAAGATCAAGAATTCCAACGACACCATCGCTGTCACTGCTGCTACAGACACACTGACCTGTACGCTGAATAGCGATAGACACTGGATGAAAATCGCGAACTTGAAATCGGTATCGTCATATCCCGCCAAATACACCACCTGCCATATGAATAGGAATATGATCGCCTCGCCGAATCCAGTCAACGCGGCACCGAAATTTCCGAAGAAGCCGCAGGACGATAGGACGGCGATGGTGGCATTGGACGAGGTCATGACGATGATGTATTTATTATGATGGTGGTGGTGGGGCTCTCTTTCTCCTCTCTCTATCTGGACGCACCGGAAATAGCCGTCGTGGATGGCACTATGCCATCGCGTGCCCCCCGGGGATGGCGGTGGTATACTGTCACCTTCCAGGTCGGTGTCCCACGGGCCCTGGCTCCAACTCGGTGCGTTGTCAAGAGGCCGCGCCGCCCGCGGATGAAAAAAAAAGGTGAAAGGAAAAAACGAACGTTCTTCAATCAACGGAAGAAATTTCATTTTTTTTTGCAGAGAGAGAGAGAAAGATGAGGGCGAATGACGTCATTCGGACGTCGGCTCACTATTCGATCGTATCGGACATCCATCTCGATTTTCGGCCATCTGTCATGTATCGCGAAACACTCGCCAAGACACATCACACACGCGAACAAAAGAACAACAACAGCACATGCAGCCCGCCTGTGCTGTCATACCTTCCATAGTATCGTACATAACAACACAACACACACACATTCATTCTGATCATGGGCGGGATCCGAGGAGCTACCGCCACATCCGCCGCGAACGGCGCGATGGCAGGGTGTCGGGATCGGAACGTATTCCCCATCCGACGATCCACGCTTCTTTACCTCATCGTCGTCAATGTCGCGTCGTCCATCCCCATCGCATCGTCGTCGACGGCGGCATTCGTCGTCGTTCCATCATCGACGTCGTTCTCGTCGTCGCATCCCTCGGATGGCGGCAGTCGTCGTCCGTCTCGATGTCGTCAACATCGTCGTCGTCGCATGTTCCCCCCGCGCGCCATCATCGACTCCGGCGACGACCACCATCGCGATTACGACGATTGCGACGATTGCGAGCGGGACGATGCCGCCGCCGCCTACGTCGCCATGATGATGATCGATGCCGTCGACGTCGACGACCACCGCGACGGCGCACCATCCCCGACGTCCTTTGCTGCCAATGCCCCGTCAGAATCGTCGTCGTCATTTACGTCATCGACGTGGGACGTCGCGGACGATTGGAACGCGCTGTCGTCGTCCTCGCCCACGTTCGTGGCGTTCAACGACATGATCGACGATGACGACGATGCGGTCGTCGTCGGATCGGGCCATGGATGGGAATCGACGTCGAAGGCGAACGACGACGTGATCGTTAGTGACGATGAAGGTGACACTGGTAACATAATGGGGGAAGGGAGGACGACGACGACGACGACGACGACGACGACGAGGAAAGTTGGGGACTTCGTCGAGGACGCGATCGAGACGATATCGAGCAACCTCGATTACAACGATCCGGAAGATCTCGGTCGACTGTACGACACGTCGCGTGCGATTGCCAACGCCGAGAGTGATGATGATGGGAGGAAGAGGACGAAGAATAGGAGTGGAGGCGGGACGACGATGAACGACGACGACGAATTGAGGATGGAAAACGAGATCGCGTACGTCGTGCGATGCGATAAATCGCCGGTGGGGATGCTGATCGAATCGGGCAGGGCGTTGCCGGAATTGACGGATCGCGTCAAGTACTCGCCGCATCACCTTCTCATGAGGAGGAGGAGGAGGGGGGGGGGGGGGGTCGCGGAGGGGGAGGCGGAGGGACCGATCCTGCCGTTGAGGCCGATATCGACCCCATTCCTCGATGGTGCGATACGGCGCATATTCCACGCCTATTCCAAATCGGCAACGGCCGACGACGACGATTCCCGGGGGGAAGTCGCGATCATGGATCGCGATGCCATCTCTCGATGGATGACGACGTGCATCTCGTCGCCATTGCCGTCCGCGATCGCCGCAGATGATGCGTTCTTCTCCTCCCCGTCCTCCTACTCCTCCTCCTCATCCGGCCGATGGGGAGGATCGGTAGTCTCGGCAATTCGCGGGAGATATGCATCGCCGTCCGTCGCCGTCGCCGTCAAGACCGCCTCCCCCGCGAGGAAGAACACACGCGTCGACGTCAACATCGGACCGTACGATCAATCCGTGTCGGCCGTATTATCTCGATACTCTCGGCATTTCGGTTCCGGCAGGCTGACGTTCGACGAATTCCGCGACCTGTACCTCGAGGCTACGTGGGCGGGATACGTCAATGACATCGTTCGGAAGAGGATAAGTCTGAACGACGACGACGACGACGACGACGACGACGACGACGATGACGATAACGAATATCGCATCCCGCCCCCCGAGTCGGGCATTATATTCGAGGGACGGAAGAACACCGAGAGGATGATACTCGGGGGGGCGTCGGTATCGATCGTATGGCGAGACCTCGAGGCACATGGCATCTTCTCCCCCGCCGAGGAGGAACGCGTGCTCGCCCTACTGGAAATGGAAAGGCGATTGCATCCGACGACGTGGGAGGCGGATTCGTTTTCCTCCTCCTCCTCCGGGGTGGAACGGTCCTCGCATCGCAAGACGCCGCCGTCGCTCATGGACGAATGCGAGCTGTTCGACGAGTACGAGGAGAGGCTGTATCGACGATCGTCCGAGGACAACGACGAGGGAGACATCATGGGAGCCGAGAGCGCATGGGACTTCCTGAAGAGGAAGGACGGTGGGAGGGAGAAGAGCAGTCACGAATTAGTGGAGATGACGTCCGACGGAATAACCCCGAAGAGGATCAGGGACGGGCAGTTCGTTTTCATCGACGAGGAGACGTGCATCGGCTGCACTCAGGTGAGTACGCCCCGTCTTTGACTCTGTGGATTTGTCACATGGAGAGAAATTACACCGATCGCCACCAGTATATGCGAATTGCCACTGATAATCCCTTTATTATTGCTTATGTTTCTCAGTGTGCTCAAATCGCACCATCATCGTTCAAGATGATCGAAGATAGCGGCAGGGCCAGGACCTATCAACAAAGCTCGGCGCTTGATGTGGAAAACGCCGTTATGGTAGGGATATTGCACTTTGAATCGCAAGTATAGACTTCCCTGCTTTCTTCTCACCGTCGATGCGTTTCCCAACCTCCTCGTTTCCGTCTTCATCTCCCCGGCCATCCGTGCGTGTAAAAGGCCTGTCCTGTGAATTGCATGCACTTCATGTCGTTCGACGAGTTGAAAGAAATGGAGACATCACGCGATGATGGAGACGGTAGGTCCGACCACCGTCATTTCGGCATGGGTAGGGCCCACACGCCCTTGCACGTTTCTGGAAGGAGTAGCGATGCTAACCACAAGAGTTCGTGGTACCATTACCTAAAAACGAAGTGCCATGGTGAGTGATATTTTAGAGGTTTCGCCGCTCCTTCCGTCTCCTTTCGAGCACATTTTACGTACAGCTTCTGACACGATGGAATAATGAACAATATATTGCAGGTTCGGCAACGTGTCCCCAACGAGGTTGCTATGACTGCCCAACCTATGCCCCAGGCGAGAATCCGTTCTTCAAGGAAAGACACAAGCAAGCGGAACACGCCAGGGCGAGAGAATTCATGATGACTGGAGAGGCGGATAAATGGAGGAAGGTGATTGAATTGTGATGCCCGCTCCGCTCGCCACAGCATTAATGAGTATTGATCAGAGCAAAAATAAACCAGTTGTTGTTAGTACACCTAAATAAACACTTTTCAACATCATCACGAGCACTCGACAAAATCATCCAAAGGAAGTAGAGTTGCCATAGATGAAAAATCATCGATGCCATTCGAAGTCATATATGCATTGAACTCTGTCTCGTATTCTTCAAGTCGAAGAGTCATGTCTCTTATCATCGCCAGACCCGCCATACGCTTCTTGCACCACAAATTAGCCGCCTTCACAACCTCTTTCATCCTCCCGTCGTTCTCTTTTAGGAGTACATACTCGATCACTTGGGTGATATTCGCCAATGTTGCGGGAATGTAATGCTCCATCGACTTCAAATCCGCGTAGAATGATTCAATGTGATCTGGATCGATCTAGAAAGTAGAGCGCACGACGGGTTATGATAGGTGGACAAATATCATTTCAGATAAAAAAAACAAGAGTGCCCAGACCTTTATCACAACACTGTTGGTACACAAGAGACTAGCGAAACGACCCGACCAACTGTTTCCATCGATATCAATAATTGCCTTGTATCTCATCTGCTCGTCAAATGGCATCCTCCTCGGCGCTATAATGGTTTGATTCCGTAGCTCGTCTTTCTTGCCCGTGTAATCATGACGGAAATTCACAAACGCGGCATCAATCAGCTCCGGATGTTTCATGCTCAATTGCACCAGTTTCCCACGCGGGATCTCGTTCAATTCGCTTCCCCCGTACATATCGGGTTGATACGTCGTCGATCCCCTCCATACCGCCCTATCGAATTTTGAAGACCATGGATATTTACGCTCGTTCGACTTGATCTTCGCATCCCACTTCGATGGATCCATATCGCGGAAATCCTTCCAATTGATATAGGTCGGTACGGGAATGGCATTGCACCAATCGTCTCCGTATTTCGTCGCGGGTATGTTCCAGCTGAAACGGGGATATGAGTAACTATCGGAGCGTTTTATGATGTCGCATTCGTGCTGATCGCGATGATAGAGCATCATCGGCATCCCCCCCGGCCATCTCCTCCCACGATCCAATGCGGCGTCACAACCCGGAAGGTCGGCGAAGAGGCAAGTGTCCAACGTGGCGCGAATCATGCCAATGAATATGGGAATTCTGGGGGTATAACTGGGCCTAAGACTATAGTTGAAGAAATTGGGATGACAGTGAAGCGTTCCATCCCTGAGAACGAAGGGGGTGAAGTTGGCGGGTGCATGTAACGCGAGAGCGAAGTCCGCGACGAATCCCTTTCGAATAATTGTTACTTCCGATGACATCGCGGTCCGGTCTGATATGAAATCACGGACTTTTGCTTGGAATAGGATTCCTAGGGCGATTACCGGAATGATGGCGAACGGCTTCATTGTATGCATCTCTGTCTGGTGCGGCTCAGTGAACTTTGCAATGTCTCAGTACTTCCGCTTCTTGCATTACCAATATCTTGATGTTCGAGTATGAGTACGAGGGTCGTCTACATATTTTGCCTCACATCTGTCCCATCGACGTTCGATAGGACATTATTTTTTCCGTTCTGACTAGGTACCACAAATGTCAGAATAGCGGTCCTCCGGCCCCCCTTCATTTCAGACTGAATTAAGTCATCAATACTATAAATGATTAAAAGTTGTCGTCGTCGTCGTCGTCGTCGTCCGTGTA